>VBVR01006160.1:0-10741 GCA_011638315.1 Tetramorium parvispinum
CTCGCTCTCCCCCATCTCTCTTCCTCTCTGTCCTCCCTCCCCTCCCCTTTCGTCCCCTCCCACCCGGTGGTGGCCGGAGGGGTACAACGCTTACGGACTTCCTCGCTTCAACTCCGAAGTATCGACCCGACATATCTCCCCTCTCTCTCCGCGCCGATAAGCGAGCGAGACCAGAGCCATCATGGCCGCTGGATGTTTCGGCGTTATACAGAGTGTTCCAGAATATTTGGGACAATGCGGATGGTGCGTACTAAACTGATTATAAATCGAAAAGTCCTTTATCGTTTTCCAATTTTCGCAGTTAACGAGTTATCAATGATAAAAAGTCGCCATATTAACCTACCGCCATGTTAACCCTACCGCCAAATGAAAGAAATGCGTAGCAAGATGCAGGCACTCAGCGATCGAGATTGCTAGACGCGCGGGAAATTATTTTTTACAAGCGGCAGTGACTACTAAAAATGTTCAAGATATTCATTTAAATCATTAAATATATTTTCGTCAACGATTCATGCAAATCTTCGATTGCATCCCTCATTAAAAGCTTTCAATCCCGACACGGAAAACAACTTGTCGCGAAAATAATTTATAATGTCGTCCAGCTAATCCTGAATTAATCGCGGCTGATTATTTTGGAAAATTCTATTTCGCACGAGATCAACTCATACGGTAGCTCTCTCGTAAATATATTTAATGCGGAGGAATACCGTATTGTCTTGATGCAGTAATTGTCGGTATAGCGGGTCAGGCGACAAAGAGAGGGTTCCGCTTCACCATCCTTCGCTTCGTTTCTCGTCGATGATTGGCGGTAGCGGAGGGAAGGATCGCGGCGACGACGACGACGACGACGACGGCAAAAGGGGTGAAAGGAGGGTAACGTGGCGGAGGGGCAATAACCGCGCCAGAATCCGTGCCTCGTCGGATAAGAACAATCGGGGGAGATCTCCCCCGTCGACCCCTGCAACCCCTTTTCCAAGCGAACTCCACGTGAGTCGTGAAACGCCATCATCAAGCATTCATAACGTGTAGCGGCGTGTTTATCAGGGGCTCCCTTCAACCACCTTCTCTCTCTCGGAGCTTTTTCTCTTGCGGAAGAAACGCACTCGTAGCAAAAACATTGAAGATCGGATGTAAAGAAATATATTCAAATACAGCTGTGTATACGTAATATTTATATAATTTAATATTATATAAATACTTATTTTTTTTATTGTATATTCTATTGGAAATCATACATCTGTATTTAAAATTTTTTTCCATCTGAAATACATTGACTACTGGTCATTCGAGTATTCTCATGAATTTCCAAAAGATCAAACGCGTTTTCTTTCATAATTCTTTCTTTATTTTCCTACAATTAGTCATAAAATATTATTTTAGATTAAAACACTGTCAACATTCTTCAACTTAAATTTGGCATTTTTTTGAAGAGCCACTCTTGAAAACAATGATTTGTAGCTCATGTACGAATGATAAGCATGACATCAAACACTTATTTTATTTTACATATTATATATTCCTCTACAGATTCCAATGTATCTCATTTCAAAGCTATACGAAATATTAATTACATTTTTCAAAGAACTTGAAGTTTTATCTAAATGACAGTTTTGCATTAGTTTGCAAGATTAAGACTCGGTTGCACCAACATTATTTCGGCTCTAAATGAGAGGTGTGTCTTTATTTATTTAGAAAGAAATATGAAGATAGACATGTTTAAGTTTCGCTTAAAGCTAAAATAACGTTAATGCAACCAGAACTAATTAATTTTTCGCTCTTTAAATATTTTAACGAATACATCTTTACTTCACCTTTTCAAGAGAGTTTTAGCTTTTCGAAAAACACGCATTATAAATCTTTTTTTCTTAAAACAGTAGCTAACAGAGTGATAGGAACTTTAAGTCATTGTACCATACTGTTTTATGCTTTTTATCCAGACAAAAGATGAAAAGAAAAACTTGTGAACCGAGGAAAGATTTTTCAAGAGCAAATAATGAAACACTTATCTGTTAGGTACGATCCACTTCCCAAAATACATAACAACCTTGACCACCATTGCCATGCATTTTAACTAATTGTTAAAATGTAGACATTGTGGACTTTCGTAATTTTCACACATAATGTCTAACATGACAAAAGGAAGAGAGAAAACGAGAAAGAGAGATAAAGAGACATAACAATCGCGTAATAGAAAAGGGGAAGGAATCTGTTACAAAAATTGTATAAACGATGATAAGATCGATTCAAAATACCATAAATAGATTCGTGATTGCGAACAGTTTCTCGCTGCTCCAGCGCGAGAATCCCGGGAATACACGGGGGGGTGTAGAGATAAAGAGGGGTGAGGAGCTAAACGACATTAATCGCGAGAGAGTCGCTTTATCCCTGCGAATAACTTTCCGAAACCAGACGACGACGATTACGGCGTCTGGTGCCCCGGGGGCCCGGCATCGATGTACATTCGTGAAAGAGAGCGGCGGCACGTGCTGACATATGGGTTTTCGGGGCTTTGCCTGTCCGGTCTAGTCCGCGATCCGGGGTCTTTGTGCGGGGGTGGTAAATGGGATGTCATCGTGTTAAATGGCCCCTGATGCCCCCGAGGCGCGGCCCATTGAAAGGCGCCCGGGCCGGGGCCAATTCTTGCGGCTAATTCACGCCGTTTATACGTTTAATTGCCCCTGCCGAGCCACCTGGACCACCGTGCGCGAGAACATTAGGAACGGGGAGTTCGATCCGGGTCCGTTTAACGGTGCACGCGTTTAGCATCTCTCGGGCATGTGCCGTTCGCGACGCGGCCCACGTCTCGCCCTCTCCCCCGTCCCCCTGCCCTCCCTCGCCCTTTCTCGCTCTTGGGGTTATTGATTTACGAGAGTGCCTCTTTTCGATAGATATGTGGTAGAGCGCGTTAACGCACTCGGATGTGTTTGAGCCTGCCGGACGGACCATCCAATAATGAATGAATCAACCGCTTTAGCTGTCGAGATTACAACAATAACGGTGTCGGCGACGTTGAAATGATATCACAGCCGATCCGGGGCATCAGCCGGGGCTGTTAACAGCCTGCTTGTAAGCGATTGTCTTTTTTCGAAGTCTCTTCTAAGCTTGAGGATTCCCTCAAGGGATTGAAAGCCTTAGCGCAATCGTATAATTGGTGAATTACACCAAGACGGATACCAGTAGAAATGATGCTCCGAGGAAAATGATGTCTATATTACCACGTAATTCGCGATTCATAAAGCATCAGTTAACGAAGGTTATTAACATAAACCGCAAAAAAGAAGAATTCTCGCTGAAGATTATCGTCAGTGATTATTCGATATTATTCACGAGGAATATTTTCTAATTGACGGACAGTTATAAAATTTCTATAGCGTAAAGTAACGCGTCATAAAATTATATTGTTTCGATCTTTATCTTTAATGAGAGCAGTTTTTAGAAATCTTTTATATTGAATTATTATGAATCGTATAAAATCTTTTTAATCTTCCTGAATACATATTTTCTCAAACTTTTAACTGCTTAGGCATCACAGGAAAATACTCTACAGACGAGAAAAGCAATTACTTATTTTATTTTGCTTAAGTAATAATTTTCTTCAGCGAAGAATATTTTCTTAATAATCGTTTAAGATATACTCGTCCAGAATATATTTTAAGTAAATGTGATGCTTATGATAGATTTGTGGATACATAAACTTATTAAATACTTAGAACAAGTATATTACTCGTAGAAAATATATATCTTTCTGAGTGTAGCGAGCTCTGAATTTGTATATCAATTAAGCAGAATACCAGCGATTCGCTCGGAACGTTTCTCAAGATCTACTTGTTCTGTTGAAATTGCAAGAGATAAAAACATATTATTAATATCGCGCAATTCTTTTACCTTATTATTTTAAAGATAATGCAACGAGATGAAAACACGCGCGCGCGAGCGCAACGGGGTTAATCCCCGTCGCTAGTAGGAGGGAACGACGCGCGCTTCTCGTCAAAGTGTCGTCGTTATCAACGTCCTGCTCGTTTCCTCGCTTGACGGGTCGTAAATCGCGGTATCGACACGGGCTCGCGCGAGAGCGAGGAAAAAAAAGGGACTCGCGACGCGACCGAGAGCGTCGACGGGAAAAGGAGAGAAATTGATGGAGCTCGCCGAAACTCCCCGTGCGGAAAAGTATTCTCGGGGAAGGAAATAGGCGGTGCTGCGCGCTGAAAATCGTGCGCGAGTGAAAGCTATAAGGACTGTCGTGAAACGTCTCCCTTTGTAGGAGGAACGGCCGATCATTAGGGGAAAAGTAGAAATGTAAATCTGACGACTCTATTGAGATTGACAGGCGTCGTTTTATTTTCTTGGATTCTGTCCTTTCTTAATCCGTTTCTATCTTATTTTTCTTCGAAGGAGGGTAAAGATCTTTTTTCGGAAAATACAATTCCGCGAGAAGGATCTGTACTTGAGAGATCGAGTGAGAGGACTGAATTAATTTTTTTATTAGAAATTTATTATTTATTCTTTGACAAGTAAGTCGACTATCGGAACGCTACGTAATGGAGAAGAAGGTACAAAGGATAAGAAATAATTATCCGATATCCTGAAATATCTGCTTGTACGGGGCAAGGATAATTAAAAATGAATTATTTATTTACAAAAGTAGAAACACGGAGTGCGAGTCACAGCGGCGCTGATTAATTAGACGTCGGGGACAGGTAACATTGATAACATTGGTAAAATCAGGCGCGGAATAAGCAAGTAATTAGCGAGACGAGGCAGAGAAGCGAGGAAAGGAACGAGCGAGCGAGCGAGCGAGCGAGAGAGAAAAATGGCGGACGGGCTGTGCCCTCTCCGGTCGCGTTCTCCAGGAAAATGAACGCCATAAATAAAGTCGGCCGGCCAATAATTCCGTCGCGATCGAGCGACGGGAGTTTTTCATCGGGTCGCGCGCGCGTGAGAAAGAGTGGCACAGGGAGGCGCAGGCGGAGACGGCGGAAAAGGGGACGAGGAAAAAGCGGAACCGCGCCGCGTGGCGCGGGGGGGGAGGGGGAGGGAGCGTACGGGCAGTTTGTAATCAAATTGAAAATTCCCAGCGCGGAGGAGGCCGATGAAAGAGTAAACCGACGGACGCCGATCGAAACGGGTCGTCCACGGGTCGCCGTCACGTGACGACGGATAAACGGAGGACCCGGGGTATATCCCCGTGCCACTTCTCCGTATTGCCGCGCAGCGCGTTACCTAACTTCCACCCACTCTCCCTCCGTCCCTCTCTGTCTTCTACCTTCCTTCCCCTCCCGTCCACGATCACCCTCGCTCGCTGGATTTCCCTGGGGGGCGGTGGGCCGCCGATGGGGGCTGCCGTGTAAAAAGTTCGCGCGAGCAATTCAGCATCGTCGAGGCCCCATTAGAGACATGCGCGCGGGAATTGGAGCCGGTATAATTTCGATAAACTCGCCGATCTCGACGCTATAATCGCGTGCGGAGATGATCCCCATATTTATTCCCGTTATCACGGGGTATGCGCTACATTTCCGTCGGTCTCGTGACAATGGAGATCGAACATGAAATGTGATTACATTTGATAAAGCAAGTAGTGCATATGTATGTAAATATATAATTAGAAGATAGAATATTTCAAAATTCTATGTAGTTTTGATAAATTAAACTACATTTTGCAAATATAAATGAATAAAAAGAAGTACTATCTCTAATAATCGAGCGACTCATTCAAAAATCAGATCGGTGACGCCATCTATTGAAAAAAACATTTATTTTGTTGGTAAATAATCGATATTCCTTATCGATAAAGTAGCTAATTACTTAATTGGTAGTTGCTAAAAAATGAGATTTGAAAATTTTGGACTTCATCTCGCGAAAATCAAGAATCTCGATGTTCAACAAAGTATTCGAAGAACATATAATATGTATGTTTTTAACGACAATAAGCAAAGAGGCTGCATCTAAAACTCTAAGAATTTTTCAAAGTTCCGAAAATTTATTTCCAAAAATTTTTAAACATTGCAATTCCAAAGATTAAACAAATCCAATAAATAATTACAATTCTTTATTACATTTCTATTAAATTTTTATTGTACAATAATAATATTTTACGATATACATATGTATATTGCAGAGACATATATTTCTATACGAAAAAATTATAGTAATAAAAAGAAACCATTTACTTTAATAATGACCACTTAAGCTGTTCCTTGGCCGATTGTAATACCTGAAATAAGAAAATAATTTATATATTAAAGTTGTTTATAATTCAAGATACAAAAATAAGACGTATGTGGGATAAAGTATTACCTGCGCTACTGTTTGTTCCCCAAGTGGAATGTCATCTGTTCGCAGTGCCACTCTCTGCACCACGCTTGTCGCGTCCGCATCCAAAATTATACTGAAAAGATAATCCTGTTACCTCGCCTTCACGTTCAACATCGGAAAACAGCTAAATAAATGTAATTAATTTACCCGCCATCGCAAATTTCATCCATCGCTAACATTACTATGTCCAAGCTGTCCAATACTGCTCTCTTCTCCACGTTCTTCCTGAGGATCTGACTGACTGAGTCGTACAGGCAATTCAAGACACTCATTAAGATCAACTGAAACAAGTCCAATGATTTAATATACATACTCCGTGATAAAATATCGAGCTCTTTAACAATTCCATAATATGCATACTTCATTTTCGTGCGAGCTGCCCATAACGTAGAAAAACAAGTCTACGTTACTTCTGTAGACGCAAGTCAAACCATCCAGCATAATAATTTCCGCGTTTGCCCGGTGTGTTTTGCTAAACAGATTCTTCTCAAAGGTTTTCTGTTCCTTCGACGTTGGAAACACATTCTTGTCGTAGTACTTTGCTAGTATCCTGTTGCCATCGTTGTCAAGAATGGCCATTCCTTTGACTGTGTACAGCGTAGGTTCCTTGAATAATATTTTACGTTTAATTTCGTGATTAATAAAGCTACACATATCTATACAACCGAATACACAATAGAATTCATAGAACATGTATACAGTGCAAGATTTAGATTAGCAATTTAACAAACCATTTGAAATTGTTTCTTTCCCTTCCTTTTCTCAAGAATAATGCAAGAAGTAAAACTGACAGGACAAATTAGAAATAATAGTCGATTATACCATATGATTAATTAAAAATTGGGTTGGATTCGTTGTGCCACGTTTAGGTTATGTCATGTAATTTTTAAAACTTCTTCACTAAGGCTCTCTTATTCAAATATACCACAATGTTCTTATCATAAACAAATACTACAAGACATCTTAAGTGATATTTATCGCAAAATAATGGATATTTATCTTGAAAACTTACCAATGGTTGACCATCCATGTTTACGTCTAATCTAAATGATTTTGACGTGTCCAGTTATCCACCAGGGCTGCTAAGTGCCCAAGTATAAACCTCCCTAGAATAGAGTTCCTAGATTTAAAAAATTGCTAATTTTCAATTATATATCTCCTTTTAATAAAAATTTTAAACAATTTAAATTCTCTTGTACATTTCAATAATATTATATTTATTCTAACATTAGTACAAAAGCCCGATATATACATAAAACTCGATATATACATAAAAATATTTTTCCATTTGGCCATAAATGCATTATAAATATATATTAAATTTCATTATACATCTTTGTATGAGAAATTCGTAAGATTATATTTATATATGTACATGTGTGTATATATAATACTAGAAACAGTATTTTTTACTTCATAGGAAAAAGTACGGGTGATATTTCTCTTCAAGTCCTTTCTACTTTTTTTCTTCAGAATTTTTTTTCAGAACCTTCATGAGTTTGCGAAAGAATTCTGGTCCGTCCCAGTATCCTCTATAAAAAAAAAGATTACGTAATAATATAAAGATGTAATATAAAATCCCATATACGATGTATCATTATCCATTTAAATTCTTACCTCAACATCAGGCGCCAATATATAAACGGGAACATATATTTCTTCAGCAAAAACATAGCGTAGAATTCTTTGCCTTGATCCACCGGGAATGTTTCCTTAGGTTGCAAATTATAATCGAATTCTGCCAGGATACATTTACCATAACCGGTGACTAATGGGCATGACGCATAGCCGTCATAGGTCATTGTCATTGGTTTACTAGCCAAATCATCCAATATATTCCGATACAGCACTTTTCCTTGCGCGGCTGCATAATAAACGTTGTATAAATCATATTTTACGATCTACTACATTTAGACGATAAATTTTCTTACTCTTTTCTTACCTACTGCAGCCATTGTTTTGGAATTCGGTGTGTTTGTGCAGTCGCCTATGCCAAATATGTTCGAATACTTTGAGTGCCGCAGCGTTTTGGGATCGACGGAGAGAAATCCAGCTTCGGTGGTTAACGCTGAGTGTTCCTTCAAAACTGTAGGTGGTCCCATTGGCGGCGTTACATGAAGAAGAGAATACTAATACAATAAATTAATATTAATAATTTAAATTTATCAGTAATAATATTTGCTCCATGTTTTTATCTCAATCAGATGATACCTCTTGTACTACTGTCTCTCCCGGCGAGTTTAATTTCTCAAACGTGGCTTGTCTCTTGCTCGGATCTATCTTCACCAGATTCGTTTGAAGATTGACGGCGATGTCTCTCTGCTTACAAACACCCCAGAGACTGTCGGCGTATTTCTTGACTCCGAATATAACCGGCAGTGCCGTGTTGTACACGACGTCGATGCCATTTCGTAATTTGCGCTTTAAAATAAACATCAATTAACTGAAGAGTTTCCTTGCTAGCTGACGCATGATAATTGTAGAGATATACCTTGCGAAAGTAATCCTCGGCGATGTAAGCGATCTTTTGCGGTGCGCCCGGGCACTTGACTGGAGAATTCGGAAACGTGAATATCGCGGTACCCGGCGCGGTGTTTTTTATTTTCTTATAAACTAGCGGCACAGTGTCAGTCCCGTAAATGGAGCAGACTTGCGCGTCAGGATCATACAGGCTGTCAGTCAGACCTGGAATCTGTGTGAGAAATATTTTAGTACGATATCTGTAAGAATTCAGTTTTAATCCTTGGGCACTATATAATGTCTCACTTTGTCCCAGTTCAATTGCAGGCCGAGTGCCACGATCATAATGTCGTACTCTATGGTATCCCCATGATGCGTTGACACTTTGTTAACGTCTGGCTGAAACCCGACGACGGAAGCTTTCAGCCATTTCGCTTTCTTTGGCAAAACTTCTTTCATGTACTTCCTCGATGAGGCGTAAGAACTGATACCACCGCCAACCAAAGTGAATAAGGGTTGATAATAATGCACCTAGAAAAATTGAAAGAATTTATTGGAGAAACCGTTATACATCGCCATTTCTATTTACTACTCACATCGCTGGGTTCCAGCACGATAACTTGGTTCGGG
Organism: Tetramorium parvispinum; assembly: GCA_011638315.1. Classification (NCBI taxonomy): domain Eukaryota; kingdom Metazoa; phylum Arthropoda; class Insecta; order Hymenoptera; family Formicidae; genus Tetramorium; species Tetramorium parvispinum. Next base: position 9,403 of record VBVR01006160.1, read on the forward strand.
TCGTTCAGCTTCCTCGACAGTTTTGCGGCCATCGTGCAGCCGGCTGTGCCGCCTCCCACCACCAGGATTTTGCAGCTAGTGCAACGAATTGCAAATACGTTAATTACATGTATGTAACAAGCGATATAACTTTTTCTTATCTAAAATAAATACTTACGAATGATGAGTCTGCCTGCATTCGCTTCTAAGCGACATGCACTTTGATAGCAATGCTTGATTGCGAGATAGTAGTAGACGAGACATGATGTATCCCAAAAGTTAAACGTGACTGCGTAGCAGATAATAAATGTGGCTCGAGTGCCTGTGAAAAAAAATTGTCAATTAGATTAATCTATCATTGCAATGTCAACGATACGGCACCGGCGCCCGTTGGAATACAGTAAGACGGTATAGACTCCGGATTGGCGCAAATTATTGTGCGGTGCGATAAAAAAAAATGTTGTCATTAACAACCGCGAATCAATATCGCGTATCAACGAAGCGAAACATCTGTACCTTGTTTACACACGGTCGGCCCTTGGAAAAACTGGCTCTAGGTTAATCACTCATATCCGGCCAGGTTCGTCACCCGCCTCCATCTCGCGATATCGCGTGCCACTCGAGGAAAAAAAAGGCTGAACAAAAATCACGGCCTCGGAAAGATTGCGGCGTCCACGTTGCAATCCCTTGCGTACATAATGTTCGGTCCATCGATGATAAATGACAAAACTGCTGTGGCCTTGAGGCAACTTTCTCGTGGAGACGGATTCACGCTTTCACAGCTGGATACATACAGAACGCCGAAGGCAGACACACGGGACCTTCGAGGGTTCCTTAAAGGATCGAAGGGCGCGAAGAGAAAACAGATATATGAAAAATATTCAATTAGTTGGAATTTTTTAAATTATTGAATAACAATAGAAAAACATTGTTGTTGCTTCCGGATATTAATTCTTGTTTTCTTTATTTTTAAGATAATATTTTTAAATAATTTTTTTTTAATGAAGAATGTTCGTGTTAATTATTGATGAATTGTAGATTTGTCATATTTTTTTTATTTTTAAAATAGAAAACGCTTATATATATATATACATATATACCAATTTATGGATATATCGCAAAAATCTTTTATACTCGAAATCCCAAATTAATTGTCAGAATTAATTTACGTAAATTTATATAATACAACCATAATACGAATTGATGATTAAAACTTTAGGAAGTATATGAAATAAAATTCTAACGCAATTTCTGCAGTATTATAATTATAACCCAAATAGGAAACGGATGCAATAATTGTCTTAAGATGATTCTGCAAAACGCGTATCTTTTGCTGAAATAGAATTTTACAATTATAAGT
>VBVR01006162.1:0-10718 GCA_011638315.1 Tetramorium parvispinum
TATATATATATATATACGGATTATAACTGCATTATGTGTAAATTATTCAAATGTTTTCTTTTTACGTTATATTCAATTATTAGATTAATTAAATCTTGAGATAAAATAATTCATGATATTGACTATACAGAATTATTTTCAAATTCATAGTTGCACACAAAAAAGTTTATATTAAAAGAGAAATATATCAGATACATGGTACAAAGCAAATGTAATTTTATGTATAATATTTTATTTTATATTGTATGTTTGTATTTTTTTATGTATGTATTTATTTTATAATGTTTTGTGTATGTAATAATTTCATGTATAATATAATACTGCTATTCAAAAATGGATATGTTTATTCTAATTGTGTCTTACTATATCACCTTATTTCACTAACTTCATTTTAGTAACAGCTTCTCTACTGATTATGTCTGATTTAGTTACATCTTTTCTACTGAATGCGATTGGATATATATTTCTAGTATAGAAAGGAACTTACAAAAACTAAAATTAATTTATTAATTTTATGAAACAATAAAAAAACAAATTCTTTGTTTAATTAATTCATTTTTTTTGTCTAAAAATATTCAAAAATTGATATTAAAAATAATAATTTATTATTATAGCATATTTAGTATTATATAACACATAGTTGCTTGTTAATAAAAATGTATTTTTAAAAAGTCAAATAAATTTTCCTAATACTGACATTAGAGATAATGCTACAATATTTTATCGGAATATCTCTGCACATGCATTTCTTCCTTTTCTCCTTTCTCCATAGTGACTTTGCCTCCATTTTAGGTCCCTGTTATTACAATATTAATGACTCGCAAATTGTAACAAGTTGCGTTCTATAACCAGCTGTTACACGTACATCGAGCCATGTTCCGAAATTAATTCCGTGCAGTTCAGTATCGATCGGCGCACAAGCCTTGCTTTTTCTTCCAAGCAATCATATCTGAGAAATTTTCTTGTTCAAAACGTAGAACATATATAATTATTTTTTGAATAAATTTTTGTAAAATTGGCATTGCTAAATTTGTAAGACTTTCCAATTTTTCAGATATTTTTATTTTTTGGTAGGCTATTGAAGCTTTTAAATTAATCGTTTGTCTTTTGACTTCTTGTATCCATAGTTTCCTATATCTGTAAAATATTTTAAATCTATTCTTTAAGTCTTCAAATTCTAAGATTCTTGGATTTTCGAATTCTTGGGGCTGTCACATATTGGACTGTCAGATAATAAGGATTGTCCTTTACTGTTTTTACCTTGGCTCGTAAAATACAACTTGCAAGTGCGCCCGACAGTTAACGATAACGGTCTCGACATTACAGTTGATTGTATTCGCACGATATTATTACACGACGATAACTCGCACGCGTATTATAACGTCCTTCACGATAACTGTCGGCATTGCACGTGCGAAATCTACAGCGTTTACAGTTCGCATTTAATATACTCGGGAGCAGGACGCGTTGCGTGTGTGAAACTCAATGTAATATCGTTACACGCTGACGTTGGCCATCCACATGGTACAGCGTGTAATTTAATACCGCGTCGCCGAAGCAACGATGCCGCGAGAACGCTTTCGAATGCATCCGCGGAAATATTCGCGCGAGCGAACTCATGCAGCTTTGCGATGACGCGCGCACGCGAGCGAAACGCGACGCGAAGCTTTTTCAAAATTTGCAGCGGGCTTTATGGCGACCGGTTGATGGCAGACGACGGACGCTTCTTTTTTTCCGAATTTTTGCGAATCGCATGGTCGCGCTTCCTGCTACGCTTGACGGCAGTGTAAACGCGGTAACTTTGGCATAAATAAAAGGCAAAAGCAGCCGCAATATAGCTGAATTGCAGAACCGACGAGATAACCGCAATGTGAATTATTTCGATATTCCGATTTATTATTTCAAAAACATTATAAATTTTGGAAAATTGCATTATAAACTTTGCTATAAAATTATATAATTGTCGAAGAAAATTACAAGAGAATATTAAAAATTGAATAACACCAAAAAATTGCTAATACATTGTTAAAATGTATTAAAAAAATTTATGATCGGGTCATAATAACACTGTAAAAAATGTAATCTACCTGGCGATGAAAAATTTAATGTGGTAATTCATTCAGCTTCATTCATAAAAGTGAGTATACTCTGTCTGTTGTAACTAAATTATATATAATTTATTTTAATATTCTCTTTATTTTCAGCTTTCGTCTCGAACATCATTATTTACGATAAACTCGAATAATTTTAATGAAGGTACTTTTAAATGGATAAATCTAAAGCACAAGACACGTATAGGTGGATGTTATTTTATAAAATAATACTGTATTAGTAAATTAGTGAACTTATTAGATAGGTATTTGTTCTGTCAATTTTTTAACGTCAACTGTAATTAAATACTATGTGAAGAAAATTCACATTGTAAGATTATCATTAAACGCTTTAGTCAATTATTAAATTGTTTCAGATATGCCTTATCAAGCAGTAAAGCAGAAATCGTTAGATTCTGACTTTATAATTCAATTAATATATAAATTGACAAAACTTTCGTAATACCCTTTGTGGGAAAGTTTCAGTAAGGAATACACATAAATCTCAGGATATTACGCAGTCTCTTTCAGGCGGAAAATGAAGGTTGACTTTTTCCTGCGCAATTCTGTGGCTCTCTCCAATCTCGTGTAATGTAATTATACAAAAAAATTCCTTGAGGTACTCCGTGATGCTTATGCACAATTTTCTTGCTGGAACCGCCTGGCCAAGTTAAGGAGATAGATTAAATACAAACACGATTCCATAAAATTAATTGAGAAGTCAATGCTCGTTACAAGCTAAGATATGTAAAAAGGTCAATGAATTAAAATACGAGCAAAATAAGAATGCTGGTTAAAAATAAAATCTATTTCACACTAGTATATTAAAAATAAATAAACGATTGTACTTATTGTTTATCAGCAACAATTTAATATAAAAAGAAATAAGAAAATCAAATCATGAAGAATTAATAAAAAGAAAGAGAATATATAAGCTGACAATTACAAAGTATCACGGGTTATTTATAGATTTTATTTTAAATCAACATCCTTATTTTGCTCGTGTTTTGGCCGTTGATTCCACAAAGTGTGCATGGCGTTCTTGAGTTTGTCTTCATTTCTAACACAATCTATTTTTCCCAGTAAGAGTTTATCAATTCAAAAGACGACGTAACTCTGTGTGGAGATTCTCAGAAGTATATCTGGCAAAGTGCTCCGGGCAGTTTTTTCTTGTTCCTTACGTATAATTATATACAGCAGCGGCCATAGAATGGAGTCGGGTGAGAATGAAGCAGCCCAACTTCTCTCTACTCGAGTGAAATAAGAGACGCGCAGAAAGTACGCGGAGGAGGCTGCTTTCATACACCATTGAAAGCTCTTATCCCAACTCTCGGAGTCACGTTTGTCGTTATTACGCCATTACACCGCCAACTGAGGTAGATCCGACGGTTGGAATCGGAATGGGTTAGAATCAGAAAAATTTTTCTCGATGCTCCTCAATCGTGCCAATTTTATTGAACATATATGCAGAACATATATGTGTAAGAAATGAAATGAAAAATAATTTAATGGGTGCTTGGTTAATATTTTACAGTAATGTGATAAAACTTAAGCATTTAGTTCAGCTTCATAAAGAAGTTTGACAAAATTATATTTTTTATCACAAAGTCAATATTGCCAATTTGTATTGTTATTTTTAAAATGTGAATTATTCATTAATAAAAATTATTCATAGAAATATTGAGAATGTATAGAAAATAACATAATAACATTTTATAATATGTAAAATTCTTTCAATATTATAATTTATATTAATAAAAGTTTGCGCATATTTAAATAATTAAGATAAAGAAGTTCCATAACTATTACAGTTTCGAAAACGTTCCTTTTCATAAGCGCTTAAACTTTTGTTCGCGAGGTAACTTTTCACTAATGCCTGTGTTGCTCACAGATAAAGTATCTTCTCCTCTCATTACTTCCATTGTTGTTAACTACTGGCGGTACGTTCCCTTTGGACGTTTTTCAAGTTACCGCGCTTGTGTAATTATACATACCTTCAGTTGAAACGAGATAGCCGGTGAAACGGAGAACGAAAAACTTTCCTTCCGTTAAGGAAAAAAGTAAGGGATCAATGTACTACACGCGAGAATTGAGAGTACTTCCATGGGTCATTGAAAGCCTGTACACTCTCTTGTTCAAGTTTTGCACTCGTCTTGTCGTTACCACCCTATTACAGCTGCAACAGCCGCGACGAGTACTGTTTCACTGTGTGTCGATGTCAAAAGAAATAGTTTCTACTGCGTCTTTGCACGCTTGCTCCTTTAATTTGTCGTCTGAAGTAGTCTGAAGAAAAATGACAACTTCCAACTTGCACGTGTAAAGTTCTTGTATCTTGCTGTTTTAAAGTTATTTATTCGATCAGGCTTTTAATGAAATATCTATCATAATTAATTTATAATCAATAGGAATGTTTAAATACTAAAATTAGATTTTACATTCTATTTTATTTTCATTTTTATATAAAATTGTATACTAAAACATGTTGCTAATATGCAAATATGTTGAAAACAGAGATCTGAATTATGTATCAATTTGAATAACATTTTAAACAGTTATGATATTTTTAAAAGATAGAATTACTCATCAACGCGAAACCACAATGCATCGTACGTATACATATATGTAAATAAAATGAATAATAAAGTAATTCATTTTAGTCTATCTCAAATTATATTAGACATTAGTTATTGTCGAGCATCGTGTCGTTTCAACTTTACAATTTTATTCTTTTCAAGCAATCCGTTAAAATAATGATCCTCCGACTAATGCCAGAGTCCTTAAGCGAGTGGAAATGAAGTGAAAAAATGAAATGACTTTATCTACATGCAATTGCTCATTTACGAGTCTTCTAACAAATTTAGTGAACATTGCGCGAAGCGTGCAGTGAAAATATTTGCCTCGAGGTGCGGTGGAAACTTGATCGAGTTTGACATTGCTGTTCGACATGCGGTTCGGCATTTAGACAGCATGTACGTGCGGGCTGGCAGTCGAAATTGCATTATACGTTCGCATAAATCGCGTGTTCGGTGCGTCGTGATGCGTGATGCGCGCACGCGTATATGTACTGTGTTTTACGAAGTTTCATTGTTGGTGTGCTTGAAAACATCATCAGTCCCGCGGCGGAATGGTTTGCGTGGTACAGACTTGCGTGGCAGATTTACGACGACGCGCGCTCGCGGATGTGCGTTTTTTATGCCGAATTAATGACGGCATGAATTTTTTCCGAAGTGAAATATTAAAACATAACGAGATACACTTGCAGATTCGTAACATGACCAACAGCACAGTAATACGACCAGCCTCATACAACATTCGCGTTTGATTAATGACGTGAATAACTTAAACGAGCACCAGATCATTATTGGAATGTAATCATGTTTCTAATTTACGTTGCGGTAAAATTATTTATTATTAACTATATATACGCTGTTATTGAGTTTTTGATCGTATCATATGTACGCGAGTTTCTATTTGAATAATTTAACATACGATTAATTGTTTAAATATCATTTGGATTTGCACATATCCTCTGCATTTACATCGCTCATTTACAATTGCTACAAAATGAAGCAACTATTTATTTCCATAAACTACGTATTTGCCATTTGCTGTACAACTAAAATCTATGCAAGCTTTGAAGCTTTGAACATACGGCAGGTTACATTAAAACAAGATTTAATAAAAAATGTGTTATTAATATTAAAGCCGTTGGTTCAAAGAGATTCAAGGCATTAATTCTGCATTAATAAGTACGAATAATTAGGTCTTCCAAAGAGATTCAAGGATCGGTCATTTGAAAATTGCCTGCAAGTGATTTTAATCTTAAATGCGAGAGGAACCCTGATCGTAGTCTGCGCGATTTAGCTTGAATCTCGAGATCACCGTTGGTTCACCATACATCAGAGATGGATTCATATGGATCAAATATAAATTAGGTCCGAGTTACGGCGCGGTCGCGGCTAAATCAGGGGTCTACATCGGGTGTGTGCGATGTAAATTCGCGTGCATTGGAATTTCAGACTTGATCTACGCGCCCGAGTCGAAATCGCAGGTGATGCATATGATCTGATTGAACCAGGTTGGATTAAGTGCAATGCCGTTTTGATGCGAATTAGGATTGCATTCGCTTGGATTAAGTATGAAATGATCTTTAGTCACGCGTAGTTTAAGTATTTGTGGAATATACGTCAGCGAATGTAATGTAAAGGGATTCTACTTACTCTATTTACATGTAACATTAATTTCTATTCTCTATTTTGAGCACAGAATGGAATAGTTCAAATATTAAAGATTTTAGGGATATATTAATAATTTATTTTCATAACGTCTATGATGTTTCGGCTATTAATTTAATCATCTTAAAATCAAATTTTTCTAATTGAAAAGAATAATAGTGATGTAAAATTTATGCATTAATAAAAAAATCAGATTATTATCATTTTTAAGTGATTGTATTTGGTAATTTAATTTCATCTTGCTAAAATCGCTAGAATTCGCGTATAGAAATTGCAGGAATATTCGACAGTCACGCGATATTAATTAGAGTGCGGTGACAATGCGATATGTTTTTCTTCGACCAAGTACAGCGCGGCAGTGAACGGTGGTTCCAACTGGCGTTGCACTTTGGGCATCCCCGGTTATTCGTCCTACGGGGAGTTATTAATGGCCGGTACCCCAGCGGCAAGAGTTGGTAGCGGCGGCATTTATTCACTTGCAATAATGGCGTCCGCAAATGAAACATCCGTTTTGTATAGGGGGGGAAAGGGAGGACGCGTCGTTGTTGCGGCATTGCTGCGGTTGCGGCAAAGATGAGTGCAAGCGTTGCGGTAAGGGGTGAGCATGTGTTTTCAATGATCCACACAGTTGCAGAGTTCGCTACGCTCTCTAAATTCAATCTCGCTTTCTGCTGTAATAATTGTAACCATGTAAACGACCGAAAAACCGCAGATATTATATCTTATATCGGAAACCGATTTTATTTAAAGTTTAAGCGTAAACGGCATTATTTAATTTCTAAGCTAACTTTTAAAATTTTCATATTTTATAAAAAAAATTTTACATCTACGTCATTATTTTACTGTTTCAAGACTTAGAGTATATATTCATTGTATATCTAATTCTCTGCAAAAAGTTTCCTGACAAAAATAAAAATTTCAAGATTAAGCAACTGTAATGCTTGAATAATTTATGACAGCATAATTATGACGAGTTGAAGTAGCTAGACAACAACGACGCCTGAATATTTTGCGTCGCAAGGATTTGCCGTTGGATTAAAAGATCTGCTTTGGTCAGAGGGTGACCGTACGTATTCTCGTCGGACTCGCTGCTCTTGCCTGTGTTCCGTCCGTGTGGCATAAATATTACAAATGAAAGCAGGCGGAGATAAGGCAAATCTTTGTCAGGAGCCTTGTTTTATTTGGGGGATCTTCCATGTCGAGATTAAAGGACACCGGGTACTGCTTGCGAGAGGATCATAGTTGCGACCGCGGATTTTCTTTATGAAGATTCTGAGCATCTCTCTTGGGAGGCATAAAAAGAACCTGATGCAATAGAGCGGGGGAGCCATTTCTACCGAGGTCATTGTCCATGTAAATATGAATTAACCATGATATCCCGCGAGGTTTTTTCAAGAAATTCAAGATTCAACAGAACCCTCAAAGGAAACACTGTATTTTAATGAGTTGATAAAAACCGTGGCCTAAACTATGTTGTAGACGAATTTGGAAAAACAGTCGGAAACTGTGTTGTAGACGGATTTGTGAATGTTGGTTTCGATTGACTTTACGTTGATCTCAAAATGCATCTCGAGATTTAATAAACGAATCTCAAGTTTGAATAAATTTAATAAACGAAAAAAAACTCATTTGTAAAGGGATGAAATTGTGTGCCCTAAACCAGGTCGGCTTTTCTCTCTTTCTTTTTCTCATTTTCTCGATTACTCGTTGTTTTTCATTATGATCGATTTTCTATGTGAAAACGCTTACGGGTGGTATTATGGTGCGCGCAGTGGCGACATGTTAACGGCAGCCCCGGCTCAATTAGTTTAGCTCAAATAATTGGGGCAGGTTATGCGTTGGATTATCGAGGTAGAGCTGAAAGATAATATGCTGTGTTATCAGCACGTGTAATGGCGGACGCAAATGTCGGTGACTTGTCAATGACGCATAAATTAAAATTTTACTACATTACCGTTAATCACACTATTAATTAGTAATACGTGCAATAGTTCACCCGATATCAATTATTTGCTATTTAATTTCTCATCATTACCTTGTGTCATGTTATGCATTATTGATCAATATATAGGTACAAGTGCGTCGCGAACAATATAATTACATTAAATATACAATTAATTATTTATAGCCACCAATTAATTCATTATTTTAAATGATAAAAGAGACACATATTAAGTAGTAATTATGTAAAGTATAACAGTTTAACTGTTATACTTAACATAATCACTACTTAATAATTTATTTGTTGACGGATGTAAAAGAGGATAAGTACTACATATCAATTAAACATTTATAAAATGGGAGAAGTATGATGAAAGAAAAGTTTTTAAAAATGTTGCTAAAGAAGTTTAAAATATGGAAAATATTCTAATCGAGCACAGGTTTTATGTTAAGTTTAAACTTCATGAATCTCGCAAAGCATTTTCAACATAATTCTCTCGGAGGATGCGACCGCATCTCGCATCCTTGGAACCGCGTGATAGCGAGAGGCAAGGTGCTTTATTGATCTTAGGCGAATGGCATCATGGGGTTCGGCTATATTAGAAGGTTCATCGCGGTGAGATGCCGCCAGGTACTATTGGGTCACGAACTTTTCCAAAAACATCTGCCCTCTCCTTTGATTCTTTCCCGATACTTTTCCCCCTTCTAGAAAAGCTATCTTCTTTAACGAATTATCGAGAGATAAGCTTCCCAAATGTAAAAAGATTTAATTTTAAGATACAAAGCATAATTATTTTAATAAGTTTAGAGTTTAGACAACTTGGTTACAAACCGCTTTGTAAATAAGTTATTGTGTTTCCATTTATGTATATTAGATCGCAGATATATAGTAGATATATATTATCGTAAACTTCGGGATAAACTCTGCGGAAATTTGTGCAATATCCAATAACTTATTCATTTCTGATCTGTTCTCTCGACGATTGCTGCAATAAAATGCATGTAGGTGAAATGAATTGCCACTCGACTTTCGATCGCAGCTTTTCTAAGCGTTCCTTTCGTAACATATCTCGCGCATTGAGAATTCGGCCGAAACGTGCGCCGGTTTAATCTCGGAACAAAATTAATCTCGGAATGTGCCGTTTCGTGCGACGTAAGGGTGGGATTTATCGACTTCTACTTCAAAATGTGAGTGTATACGATCAAGGGTTTGCACCACTTTCGACATCTGCTACCCCTGCCGCCGCCGGCCTGCCTACCATCCCCAACGAATAAACGTACCTATGCGCGAGAGGAGGCCGGAAACTTGAATCGTTAAATTTTACGGTATATCCCGCATATTTACGATCTGAACGTCTTTATCGTCGTCGCAGTAATCTTCCCTTAATAACCGGCAGTGTCAATGCTGAAGTATTTACTGCGGCATTGCAGATGACGCATTATTCTGAAACTACAACTGCAGTACATACTGCAGTTATCAATCAAGATATAAAGACATTATGTAATAAAATTATTTTAGATGTCTCTCATTTATTTAAATCATTTTTTAGTTTTGAGTAAAATTTAAATCGCCAATTTTTATGATTTTCTGTTTTTAATTACAATAAAATATTATCCTTATGAGTCACTGTAATCGATACTTTTTCTTTCTTTTTTCTGCATGTTTATCTTAAATTATTATTCCGATATTTGTTTCGTTTTAAATAAATCGCAAAATTCTCATATTTTGTGAATTGAATTTTTAATAATAATAAAAAACAGAAAAAAGTAATAAAAATTGCTACAATGCGCGAAAATTGTATTTTAAATTGTAAGAATCGGTTAGCATGTTGTATGCGGACACCAGACATTGAAATAAACGTCTGGTGAAAAACGCCCGCGATAAATTGTTACACCGCGTCGAATGGTGATCGATTATTGTTGCCAGTGTAGATTAATAGTAGCAGATATCGATCAGTAGAGACAAGGCAGCGCGTATATTGCAGAAATCTATTGTGGGTGTGTATTGAGGAGAATTCGTTTACAGATATTGGCATATCACTAAATTTACAGTTCCTTATGGACTAGTTTAATGTTTCCGAGTAATATATCTGATGATATATCTTTTAGATACTAATTGTAGAATTGATACTAATTGTAGAACTTAATTAATTACATATGTGAAACACTTGAGATAAATTTTATCAGATTTACAATCAGATTGCAATAAAAATAATTAGCTTATATTATTATGTGCAACATTATTATGTTTTTATATGTATTCTAATTCATCTCTGAAAATGAATATAAATTTTAAATACTTTTAGTATAAATACAGAAGTTGAATACAATGCAAGCATAATTCATTGTAAATCATACATTGATAATATTTCTTTTCCAATATCAATATATCAAAATGTAGAATTTAATTAAAAGTTTTTTTAATGAAATTAATAATTGCTATTTATAATAA
>VBVR01006163.1:0-10740 GCA_011638315.1 Tetramorium parvispinum
GGGGCGGGGGACCGGGGGGTTAAGCGCAAGCCGCGAACAGACAGACAGATGGAGTCGGAAAAGCGCAGGACTACGCAATGCACAAGCACACGCTCGAGCACAAACGACAGACGTTATCAATGTCGGGATTGCGGACACGTCGCGACTCGAATCCACCGAAAATATCGACGGATAGCGCTCTTGTCCTCATCCTCATCCCCTTCCCCATCCCCATTCCCCTCGTCGGTACACGCAGATCAACGCGGGTCGCACGCCCAAGAATCTGCCAGATCTGAATATAGAACTCGAAGCGTACTCCCAGTCCGCAGTTGCGATTTGCGAGACTTGCGAATCTATTATAAACGAGATATTAGATTATAGGCGGTGTCGATGTCTGTCGGTGATTTAGCAAGAACGTTTAAATCTATGCGCGTTTTTGCAAGTACATTATAATTTATAGTTAAACGAGAGACAGTTAATCTTCATGGAAACAAATAATCCATTGAATTGAATTAAACAGTATTGAATTGAATTAAAAATGACAATATAAAGTAATCAAAACGTGAGTAACTTTAATCGATTGGACCGAACAGCGGTCGCACATCGCAGGAATAAAAAAAAAAGAAACGCCGGTATAATTTAATAATTCTAGCTGCGAAAACTCACAATGTGCCATAACTCTTCGCGATCTCCTGCGTACATTAGCCGGAGAAAAACTGTGTTTGCTTACGTGCAGCATAAACATTCGGGGGCGCGGAGCGTTTCGGGGGTGAAAAGAGAAACGGGGACGGTCGTGTATTTTATGTGCGACGACGTAGAGACAGTTAAGGCGAAGAAAAAGGCACGCGCGCGCGGCCAGAACTGTAGTACAATTTTCCGTCGCGCAAGTAAGCCGCTTACGAAAAGCGGGCTCGAGTCGCCGTTTCTCATGTTACCTGGCGCGAGTTATGGCGACGTATGTGTGCGCGTCCGGTGCGCACACACTGGCGAACGCGCGCTGTGCCGCGCCAACAAGGAAAAACGTTTCGAGCGCGATCGTTTGTTTTCGCCGGGATTCCGCGAGTTCGCCGAGAATCGTTAAAATAACGCAACGCGAAGTCTCGCCATCAACGAATGTCAAATGCGATAATTGTCATGTGCTTAAAATATGTTACATACCCGTAAATTAATTCCCTAAATAGAAAACCGCGTGGATATTAATCTACGTCGTACTTCTCTTCACTCGTGATTGCGCACCGGACGAATGCTGGGATCTCTTTGAGATCCAGCTTATTTATTAAATCTCAGAATGAAATCGTATTAACCAATGCTGACATGCTATTAAAACACTTGATCTTAATTTTAATAGAGCTGGAACTCTATTTAAAATCGAGATTTCTTCAGAAAAGTTTTATGAAAAGAATTTTGTTTATTATTTCAAAGAATAAAAATTGAACAAGTGTCTACGTTCATTCAATATAAAAATATGAATACATCAAATACCAAAAATATCCATCGGCACAATAACGTAAAATGTCAAGTATCTACAGTATATCTACAGTTAGAAAATATAAATATACCACTTTTTGCATGGCTTCAATATTGCTGTCGATCTGGACATTTAGAAACGTGTTTATTCGGTAACAATCCGAATGTCCTAAGATAGATAAGTGCAATTCCGATAATCCGATAAAAAAATTTATTGAAATCAACGGCTCTAATAATTAATCAACAGAACAGTTTTAGAATAAAAAAATAGATTTGAAAAAACGTAAAACAAATAAGCTTATTTGTGAAATACGTGATAAATTGTCGATAAATCCATAAAAGAAATGTGTCAGTTCAGTTTTAATCTTTATCCAATCAAACAGATTCTTTTACTTTTATAAAATAACTGTAGGATTTACTTTGTTCGTTCGCTCGATGCTCTACGTGTGCATGTAACATCTGAAATATTTCACTTTTCATTTATTGACAGCCTGTAATACTTATATAATCCAGAATTTTATAATTTTAATACACTATTAAATACAAATCAGATATTTTTAATTTGTTTACAAGATGGACGATTATTTATCATCCAACAAATGTGGACAAATGATGGACAATCAAATGCCACATCAATTTTGTAAAAATTCGCATTTCAAAATGTCGATTTCGTAGGCTTAAATCATTTCATTGTTCTTTTTTATGATTATTTCATGCTTTTATTGCATGTGAGAAACTCAGAAAAAAAATTATATTCTGATTAAAATTTATAAGATAATATTGTCTTTAAATTGGACTACTCCAGTAAATTTAATTTAAAAATATTAATATTAAACATAAATAATATTGAGCGTTACAGTAACATATCTAATGTATTAAAAAAAAAACTATGTACGTAAATGTGTGTGTGGTGATCGAATATGACACATAGAACTATACATTTAACATTAACGTAAACATTAAATTATTCGAGGGAAAATCGTTTCGTCGAAGAAAATATATCGTTCAGATAAGGGTTAATGTGTCTCTGCTGAATCAGATCGCGCGGGTGTTGTGATATGGAACGAATCGTTGACGATACCGTCGCGGCGCCGACGTAAAATTTTGATCAGGAAAAACGAGAGGCTCAGCTTTATCAATAATTATTACGCAGAGCTAGGCAGGCAGGCAGGCACGACTAACGTTCAGATATTTCTCTTTCTCTCGTGACTCGCGTGCTCGAGAGCTTCTGTCTCTTTCTCTCACATTCTTTCTCTCTCGCCCTCTCTGTCTCTCTCGTTCTCTCGTTCTACCGGTCGAATCGATATACGTGCACGAATGCGGCTTCGAGCTTCGTCCACTTCTTCTTTCACGTGACTACCGCAGGAAAGAGGGCTGGCCGAATCAATATCTCACACAGACGTTTCGACCTCGTCCTCGTCGCTGTCGCCGCGAGCTCCTCATACCCTTCGAAGGTCGTTCTCATCGTTTGAATCGAAATCCGGCGGTACAGAACGAATCTCTGAATCTCTAATTAATCTGCCTTTTTACCGTGCCTCGATCGACGCGCGCCAAACGCGCGTATCTATCGCGTGCACGTGTGAGAGCACGTGTACCGAACATGAGCGCGTACGGTCAATTACAGTGTATTCAATTGAGACGCACTTTTGTATTAAGTTATGCGGAGCCTTGACAAGTACGTGTTGTTTTAACCAATTCCGAGTATCGTTAAAAATTGCAGCGAGCGCGAAACACTTTGCGGAATACAAATCGAACTGAAATATTGACGATTCCTGAAAGATAACATGTTGTCGTAACTAAACAACCTTGAGATTTTTCTATTTCCATTATTTCTGTTTGACGAAAGCTTTATGTTCTTTACCTCTTGCAGTTTTATAACTTTCAAAGTCTAATAACCTAGTCTCATTGTTAGTCTCTCACATCCAGAAAAATAAAAATTTTGATAATACAAAAATCTATTAAAATTAATTAAAATAAAATGAATTTATGCTTTTAATTTTGCAAAACAATTAAATATATAACATACTAAATGTTTCCATATAAAGCGCAAAATAAAAATTAAAAAGAAAATAGATCTCTCGCTCCAATTTGAAAATAGCGACATGCCGGATATTAACCAGAGATGTGGTTTTCGCATTGCGAGCTTTTACTTGTCGGACGGTCCATTTATAACGTCACCATTATAATGCACCGGTTGGATACGTGATTGCGGTCGATTGGACAAATCCGCCGACGCCGAGCGATATGCCGAGCAGAGAGCCAGCGATTCGATCGACAGAGGATGAGTGGACACGTGAGAACGAGAGAGAAAGTTACGTAAATAGAGGCACACAGTGCCAGAGGCGAGAGAAAGAAAGAGAGAGGACAAAGAGCAGTGAGGTAGAAAAAATGATTTTTAACATTTCCGATAGATTGCACCTGATTACCCGGACCGTACGAGCGGGGCACGTGCATTTCTGCACGTGTGCGTGTGTGCATGAGCACGCCCGTTCGTTCGATGGGTTTCCCTTTGTGCGCGAGACCGAGAGTAAAGTAAAAAAAAAGAAGCGAAATTAACGGAATGAAACAATGGGAACGACCGAGCTTAAGGGTTGCTGCCGGCTGTGTAATGGAATTAGGTCCGATTAAATTAGCTAAAAGGATTTTGGGTATGTACCGAAGGAGCAAACTACGTTTTCGATATTATCGTATTTCTTTCTCGTGCTCGTGGATACAACTAGTACTCTATTCACCACCTCTCTCTCTCTTTCTCTCTCTTAATGCAACCCCGATAATCGCCGCGTAACTTACATTCATACAAGTTTCTAATTGGAGTCTAAATATCTTTTTTATCTCATAAGTGAATAAGTTATAAAATACTTTACACACTCAAATTAGAAATTAATTGCTTCCTCATGTGAGATTACTTTTAATTAAAGGGATTAGATATCTGTTTAATATTGATATGTTTGTAACAATTGAACAACTACAATCCTAAAATGTTTATTTTCTGATACTAAAATGTGTATTAATAATCAGATAATATTTTCAATTTAATAATGAAATAATTCTTCTCGCTGTTTGGTGCAGCATTAAATAAATATGCTTTATTGAAAATAGCGTAGTGAAAAGATAATAATTAGTAACTGACATACATATAATAAATTCATTTACATAATATTATTCTACAATTCTAATTTTAATTCATATTTTGTTAAATGAAACAATGAAAAGATCAAATTACAAGTAAAACAAATCCTGAAGTTTTTTGGTCCAGATGTAGACTATCCAAATATCATTGATCGACAGTTCATTTTGAAAGAGAACAGTGAAAGAGAGAGAAAAATATATAGATAAATATAGAGAGGAAGAAGGAAAAGAAAGACGGAGTCGCAGAAAATATCCACCGAGAGAGGCACCCGGAAGCTTTCCCGCGGAGCGGGAGATCTGAGTAAACACAATGCCGCGCGTACAGTAGTAAGTGGATCTTTTTGAAAGGGTTTAGAATTCATGCAGTAGCGTGTCGTAAAAATAAGACACGGCCGTGCTCACTTGCTCGCTCGCCGCATGTACTACCAAAAGGGCCGTCTGGGCAAATTCGTATGCGCCAATGCGCTATTTTCCGCTCAGGACTTTTTGCGTGTACGTCCGTCCTTTGATATTCCCAAAGAGAATCTCGGGAACGAAATCCGCGAAGTGAGCACGTTGAGCACCGCCTTCTCGCGAATAGAGAAAACCATTCCCCGCTCTTCTGTATCAGCATATCTGCCGGAGAAATTGCGGAGGAAGGTCGCGAAACACACCGCGTGGCAGCCGAATTTCGTTCATTAAGGAAGTTACCGGCCACGCCAAGTAACGCGCGGATGCGAGATACAATTGACATTCGGCCGCTGTATCGCGCCTGGATAATAACCGGCTGGCTGCGCGAGTTCAGGATGCAATTTGTTTTCTAACAAGCGTCCCCACCCGTCTGCTTGACTTCGGATTGCGCGAATCACTATTTCATCGCGAATGTAATTAGAGGCTATTTCGGAGTCATGCGCTTGTTTGATCGGCGTTTCGGAAGTTTTCGATACTTGGAAGAGAGGAAAAAAAATCGACAAACTTCGAGTTCGATATTTCCCTGAGCTCAAAACCAGAGATAGCTGCGAGAGCCTTCTTATCGGCATTAGTTGCAAAGTTACGTCATGCTGAAAATGGAGGCATTGACGCGACTAATAGCCCTCTATTAAATATTCACCGTAACGAAAAATCGATTCCAAATTCGTCGCGGAATCCATGATCGAAATTTGATCCGCTAAAAGTAGGACATATTCTAAATAAAACTATGACCTAGAAATGATATGGGAAATCGTTAATCGGAGTTAATTAATCCAAGTTACTTAAATGACTCACGTCATTATTACCTACGTAAATCATATCATTATTTAACGATTTCGAGCTTTAACGCTTCGAGTGTCGACTTCGTTTTTTACACGTCTATTAGTAAAATATGATAAGGTGACGCGAAAATAATGCAACGCAACGAGTGAAACAAACAAAAAACTAAACACCTGAAATTTATGCCAACGTAAGCAACTTAATAGTGCGGAGAGGATTATGTGTGAGCAAACTATATGTCATTTGCATTTTCATATTTTTTTTTATTACATTCGCAAACGCGAGTTGGTGAGATACTTCACGCGGGGAATCCCTCAAATTACGATACAGACATTACGCATTTTGCGGACTTAGTGAGCGGAGAGAAATCGAACACTCTTGGGAAGTGTAACGGTACATTTCGCGATGTCCGATTTTATCCTCGGGAAATGTGGGCAGCGAGGATGTATTTACGCTAAAGCGAAAACGCCATACGCATAAAGCCGAGGCATTATCAACCGAATGGAAAACAATGGAGATATCGATCGCTGATTCGCCGCGGTATGCGTCCATTCGGGTGCGGTTCCCCGTCGTCGTTGCGGCGCAAATGCGCGGACGCTCGGTTTTACGTTCACGCTTTCGTCACATTTAAGTTTCTATGAGCTAACAAGTTGCCGAGATTCCGCACTGACGGAATATATTTCGCGAAATATCCTCCGGTCGGAAAATTATTATTGCGCTACTGCATCAAGATTCAAACATCTCCCAACTTTTTAGTCCAATACAATTTTATTCGCGTTTCTCCATCATTATCAAAGTTTATGGTAATATAGTTTACAATATATGATACAACATGACATGAGCTATAGTGTAAAAATAAGATCTTCCAACAAATTGAAAGTTAATCTAACGAAAAATAAATGTTATTTAATATTTTGGTAATTTGAAATTTTATATTAATTTAACATTAATTTCTGTTAAAATAAGATATTAATACTATTAAAACTCTTGTTTTGACACAAAATTATATACGTGTAGACAAACATCTTATGTCTAACTTCATTTTTCGTCCAATTTTCAGTATACAAAAAAAACCGATTTCATATTCATAAAGAAATTTGTTTTTAAAAACTAATTTGACGGCGTATGACGACACGCTCTACTTAGAAAATGTTGAAAAAGAAAAAGAACACAAAAGAGATATAATGTGGGTCTTTTCCGGGCAATATTAATTCCCCGAGCAAAATAAACATAACGATAAGCGTAATTCTGACCCTTTTCATACGTTCTAATCTTAAGAGAGTGCAAATAATATAGCTGTAAAAAGGGAGCCGACCGTAAAAAAATTCCATCTTAGCGTAAAGAGGCGGAATCAAGGAGAAAAGTATTCGACATTTAGCAAATTTTCATTAGAAGAAAGATCGCATATCGCGCATCACATCGCCACGCAGTATCATTTTCAGCAAGCCCATAGCATTTTTGCTGCGTGCTCATACGTAGCTCCGCAAATGGTTGCGTGCAATTATACAGAGAATATTTTTCGTCCCAACGAGCTTCCGCGCGCACCGTTTTCGGGCTAAAAGCATACCACGTCAAGAATGGCGAATAGTCTTTTTTTTTGCGAGCACTTGCATTAAAAAATAATACGCACTACATAGGAAAGTTACCCTCGGGTCATTTTATTAATGCTATAAATTACTAGAATTTAGTGAAATTTCATTTATCAGAATCATCAAGACTTAAACATCAAAAATAAAATATCAAAAATAAAATAGTGAGTTTTGTCTTTTAGATGTATGTACACATATATTTACATATCAGTTAAATAAAACCTCCGTATTTAATATTTAATTAATAAATACTAAACGCATATACATAACTAGGCAGACACAACTTCGAGCAAAGTTTACTAGCATTTTATTAATAATTCAAAGATATAGCCTTCCGCAAAATTAATAACGAAATTAATAAATGTAATTAATAACGTAATTTAACAATTACTGCGCAATTTGTTAAATGAAATTGCGATTAAATACATTAGCGAAAATCAATATAATTAATGTACATAACATAAAAATATTCGAGATACTCTAAAAATGATTCCTCCATTCATATTTTCTAATCAACATTACCTTCAATATTTAATATCAACGTATTTCACAAGATTGCATAAAGTATTATTGTTATGGTCGTATA
Source organism: Tetramorium parvispinum (assembly GCA_011638315.1). NCBI lineage: Eukaryota > Metazoa > Arthropoda > Insecta > Hymenoptera > Formicidae > Tetramorium > Tetramorium parvispinum. The sequence goes on from VBVR01006163.1 coordinate 7,981, forward strand.
TAGAGCAAAGTTTTAGATTAAAAACATATTACGTGTAACAAGAGAAATGGCAATTCGGCATTTTTTGACGAAAACTTGCAAAAAATAATGCGCACGTATAAAATGTTTTTATCCATCGAACGTATAAAAAATGTTCAAGGAAACAATTGAGTAGCCGAATTTCTTCTGTGAACATATCGCGCGATAAATCGGTGGGTAGAGTGCAATTAGAACGCAAAATTGGTCGCGTGTAAGAGAGCGAGGGGTTAAAAAGCCGCTCAAAAGCAATTTGACGTAGCGTGGTGGATGCATCGGGTCGCTTTGAAGCCATAAATTTGCGAGGGGGTGTGCAATTGCGGGTGTGACGGGGGTATTCGCGTTGTCCAATCGGACGTTGCGCTCTGGCTGCTCGTTCATGCGTTTCAACGCTTGCAAATCATTCATTCCGACTCATTGTCGGCAAGTCGGCTATGCTACACGCACGTTGTCACATCGCACAAAATGCAGCGCTCTCTCGCTCCAGCTCTCCTCTCTCACTCTCTCGCTTTACGCCATGGAATTCCTCGGAACAGGACGCAGCAGGGGGACCATGCCCTTGAATATTTATCGTTCCCGCGGGATCGAATTCGGCGTCGAGCCCGCCGTCGGGCCACACGAATTGGCGCGAAAACGCGGTCATTACGACGTAACCAAGTCACAAGTCGGAAAATGAGATCGTTATTAAGAGGAAAAAAATTATACATAAAAAAAGTGGAAAAGAAAAACAAAGGAGAAAGAGAGAAAGAGATTTCTCGATAAAGTTCCGCGTTGTTTCCGTAATCACATCAGATTGTTTATTTAACTATCTAACTACGAGAATAGCTTGCCATTATGTTCAATTATCTATTTGCTCTGACTAACATTAATTATTAATGAATGACTTCATGTATTAATGATATTGGGTACATAATAAGCTAATCGACGCGTAAATAGCTACGATTTACGTATTAAATTTAAATATCAAATCATAATACATGTGTAACTGTAATTTAGGGATACAAGCAACAAAGTATAGTTTAATATTTTTATGTTATTATGTGCATTCTCAAATCTCATCGAGTTTAAAAGCCTGCTAAATTATTTTTGAATACGCATGTTCCTTTTAACTGCGTTGTATAGCTTCATTAGCGATCGATCCATCATCCCGAGCAAAATAGAACAGAGTTCGCAACGACCTTTGTTATTCTAAAGCGGACGTACGATTACATAACTTTCCACTTTTTTACCAATAAAAAAGTGAAAAGTGAAAATTTTTGCGCGGCCGGATATGCTCGGCGCTGTCATCGTGCAGCTTTTATTTTCAGCGGGAAACCATGAAGATTCGATTACGTGAGATTCGATTGCGTGAGATTCGCGTGAGATTTGAAACGATGAAAAACACAAAGAGCAAAAGAGCTCGCTGACAATTGCACGATCGAGCCCGCATCGGGCGTAATCATGAGATATATCGGACACGAATATAACGGATACGTCAAATAACGGTCTCGCTTTGCGACACGCCACACGCTGGAATCGTATCGGCTATGAACTCCCGATCCCTCCACAGATCGCCGAGAAGGGAAGGTTAACAGGCCACGACAAGAGGAGGGCCGGACAGAGACGAAAAGAAAGACGGGAGGAGGGGTGGGGTGAAAGAAGGGAGAGAAGCTAGCGAGCGAGACTGCGAGTTCGTTCGAGCATCCAAAAAAGGGGAACGCAAGAACGCCCGTGGATTTACGTTGATGTATCGCCCGAAGTGAGCGAGAAAGAGAAAGGGCCGAGAAAAGGAGAAAGGATAAAACGGAAAGGAGAGAGAGAGAGAGAGAGAGCGCAGGGGCAGAGAGGGGGAGAAATATTTGTAGATTATACCGGCGGGTCAACGCCACCCGCCTGTTCCTCGCGAGAACGTAGCCTGTCATGGGACTAAAATTAAAACGAGGCACACCCCGGTGTGCGTGTGCCTAGAAATGCTCAAGATATATTTCGTATCGGTATTATCGACGCTATTCGATATCTAAATGTGTCATCGTGTATGTTTCGAATACTGACTTGACAATAATACTTTAGATAAGATATCAAATAATAACATCTGGAAATATCTGAATATAAAGTAACGGTATGGAGCTTAACTTTTTTAATTTCCATATCTTCGTTATTAATTAATTACAAATTCATAGAATCGTACGTAGTTATTTTCGTTTTTTTTTTTTATTATCAGCGGGCCACACCGACGCTGTAGGATAGCGTTTGAGTAAACTTCCAATATTAAAGTTTAAGCACCCTTTAAACTTTACTAAACTGAAATAATCTTAAAGTTATACTTAAGAAAATGGAACATGTGATAATATTCATGAAAACAAACCTATGTCTTTTTAATTTCACTGGAACGTACCCGTTATGAAACGGCGAGTCCGCGATAATAAATTGCAACAGGTATGAGAATCTTATTTACACGAGTATATGAGGAGCTTTAAAAATACGTTTTAACCAAGATAGTAGATCTAGACGGCGCAAAACCGTATGCGCCTTACGAAATACATTGTCAAGAGTTTACGGTTAAGATGCCACGAAGGCGATGCTCCGTGCTTGCGAGCTTACTCGCTGCTAACGTCGCCGCCGCTTTTGCTCCGTTTCTGCTTTCAGGCGCGACAACCAGCGTTACTCAACTTACTTATGCGCGCGACCCTCGAATTACGTCGTTCTCGAGTATGCGTCACCTTTTTGTGTTTCTCTCTCTCTCTCTCTCTCCTGTCTCTTATACAC
>VBVR01006164.1:0-10737 GCA_011638315.1 Tetramorium parvispinum
GCCATATTGTATCCGCCATCTTGAATTTTGAAAATCTGACTCCAGATTTGAATTCTATGAGCCAAGAAACATAAAAGCCGTGTATGTTTCAAATATATTTATAGAGCTTTTTTTCCACAACTGAATTATTTCACGTAAATTAGCATTTTTTTCAACTCATTTATTTATAACGATAAACATAATAATTATATCGGTTCCTTAGTACTCAAAATATCAATATTGAACCTTTAGCCACTCGAAAAAGCAAAAAACCGCATCAGGATATGTAAAAAAGAGAGTTATATATTGAGAAAATGATGATAAAAAGGTGGGAAGAATACTTCCCACTGGCACACAAAAGGTTAAAGGAGCTAATACAGTTTTATTACGTCAGAAGCATGTCACTTTGACAGGAGAAAGTAAACATTCCGTTGACCAAGAAATACTTATTGTTAGACTACTTAGAACAATGGTTTCTCAATATGAAAACAATGCCACAGTTATCTTTTCTTGCATTTTCTAGCATTCTCGTTTTTCAGCATCGCCATGCATTTAAAACGACCTAAAGCACTAATGTGTGTAAATAAAAAAGTTGTAAATAAATTTTACCGCAACAATACGCTTTTGTTTTCAAAACTTATTTTACTAAAACTATGGATAAAATTTTGTATTTGTTAGAGATTCTACTTTTTGTTGTACTTCTTTTAATCTCTTAATTATTCCTGACCGCAGGAAGCAGATAATATTATAACGCTGCATAAGTTAGAAGTTAAATCAGATTTATTAATTTTGCGATTTTAAAAGCGTATAACCAAAATATGTATCGTAACTTGATAATTTTACACTGTTTTACATTATTTTTCTTAATACATGGGACAGCCAACGAATAAAATTTGTGACTACTACTTTTTATGTATTTATGATAGTTTACAAATAACGCAAAATAATTATTACATTAGCCAATGCTAATAATATTAAAATAAAAGTAAAATCTGAAAAAAATCATTTTTCAACATTGTCTCGAATAACAAAGAGGTGAACACATGCTAGATATACATAATTACAAAATTATACTAAAAATTGAATTTCTAAGCAAAATTATTAAAAGTCACATACAATAAAAAATCGTGCAACATAAAAAGTGCAATATAAAAATGCTATTCGATCATTATTGTACTCACATATATCATCATCCATTTTGCATTAATTTATCTTCACAAAGATATGTATAAAAGTTCGCGAGGAGGTATATTTTCCAGCACAATCTTTGATTAATTTTATTATTCCAATCCTGTGCATTTGTTCATAGTCGTTCGCATTGCGTATCAACAAGTTTTAATGCAGCCCGAATCATTAACATAAACATAATTTGCTATTGATAACGTTAGTAACAGAACATACATTTCTCTGGCGAAGAAATAACGTATATTTAAATAACATAAACATAAATCACAATAACAATAAATCTTATATAATATAATACAATTATACGAAATATATTAAATTATAATTGAATATTTCATAACCAATTTTATACAAAGTCACTGCTAACAACTTAATCGACTTTCTTACTCTCTGAATAAGTAAATAATTCAAAACGTATAGAAGACTATGTAATATTCTTTCTATAACTATAATTAAATGAGAACTGCTCGCACACATATGTGTTTATCATCTCGATATAAGCGACTGCGCATTGATTACATCCGTGCATTGTGATTTAAAACGACCAGAGTCAGACTGGTAATTACGAAAGATATAATCGTCTATTTATTCGAGATTAAAAAAGTGCCTTTATATCGCAAGTCATCGTCATTGGTTTGGTAATACATATAAATTTCTTTACACGATGTCATTTCGTTATACATATAATATATATTCATCAATAACACTTAATATAATTGATAATATTTAGAATGAAATTTTCCATGAATAAAACAGTCAACTTGTAATAAGAAAAATATACAAAAGGCAGAATTATAATAATGCACTTGACACGAGAAAATGATTACACATTAAAGATCACTGACTTTGCAGCACAAAGGAACAACAAATTACTCTGCTCGTTTGCTAATGAAAAGTAAACTCGAAGTTTGTATTCCATCAATGCGAATTCTTCCTATCGTAAAGTTCGTACTTTTGCAAGTACTATTTAAAAAAAGAGCCACTACTTTTTAAGTAAATGTCAGTTTCACTTGTTTTCATCAAGAACACTTGTCGTTTTCCGAGTCGCGGTCCACGGGTAATTTAGCGCGGCTACCGGAGTCAGGGAACTTCTATAATAAGAGCGCATCGGACTTTCCATAACTCGGAACGACCTCATGGGACGTAGCCCGTCGCGACACTGCGCGGTATCCCAGATTTCGACCCTGCGGGTGATCTCCGCACAAGTTAGCGCCGACGCATCAAATGCCGTCTTGGTATCGTGTAACTGACTTGTTCAAATGTACTCCGAGCGCAAGATAATAATTGATTAAATCCTGTCACATTAATATGCGCTTTCAGTAATCATTTTCCTTCTACATTTCATATAATTTCTTGTATGTCGTATTTAAACTTTCCAGAAATAGAAGAAGTAGAAGATAAGAAGCGATAACACAATTTTTTTTTCCTGATGGATGCATCATCGCCGATTGCGCCTTAGGACATTCGCCGCCGGGTGCAGTCGCTGGATTTATTTGCCGACAGTTGAGCACACAGAACGAAATTACCTCGATATCAGCGTGTACGTTATCCGTAACATCGGCATTCCTGTTCTATGTTTACGCGTTTCGAGGTAAATTTAATAAGACGAGCGAACGGGAGCGCGGTCAGAGTAATCCATCAACGGAGCGCAACTACGGCCGTGAAAGACAATGGTGATCATCTATAAAAAGATGTTACGCTGAAAGGAGAAAACGGAGTAAAGCGCAATGCGAAAACGTGATCGTGGCCCGATCATTTCTATTTATAATCATATAAACGACATGCGCGCGGTGTCACGACTCTGCATAATGAATAGGATAAAATACTACTAGCTACGTCTAGCCGTGACATGAATCCTGGATTGCAGCAAATCCTCTACACCTTCGCGAGTTTTAGGCGCATAATATTATCGGGAAGGGAGCCTCCGATATTTTTCAAATATTATATATTATTATTAAAATTATCATAATAATTTAAATTGAATTAAAGACGATTATTTATGTAGACATTTTAAAGAAACGCTTGAATTTATACAAAAAATCCATAAAAATTATGTTTATGCGAAATGATGGCAACCTCTTTTTCAATTACATTTGAATCTCAATTTATTATCGAGCAATTTATTATTCGTATTTGTTGTAATTTAAAAGTATATAAAACCTAGAGTCAAGCTATTATAAAATTCGTATGCTAATAGATTTAAAAGAAGAAATAATAAATAGGTAAACTTGACATATTTCATGGAGCAGTTTATCGAAATAATATGTTACATGACTTAATTATTATAGTACACTGAGAGAAATATCTGATGACGTTATCCAGAATGCAGAATCGGTTTACCAAACAGTATTATTCAGACATCTAGTCAATTATACCAAACTATTTGGTAAGCGCATTGTCTGATTAATATTCTAATCTGATTAATATTCTAGTCTTCTATACGTACGATTCATTTGACAAGCGATTACGAATGTTGGAAAAGAAAGCGTCTTAGCAAGAGACAATTGACTATCGCGTCAACGGACGGGCACCACACGCCTAGAAACGATTATCAAACTGTCTAGATATTTATGACTAAATGTCTCGATATCGACTACTATAACACATTGAGGCGCCGTTATCAGAATACTGGATGTGTGAACCACATAATGCATATAAGTTCACCACTTCTCACAAAACGAATATAGTTTTAATCACCAAATAATTTCCCTCAGTGTAGTATGTAAGTAGTTTATTCTGTATTCTGTAATAATATGTGAAAGTATGTTAGAGATTATACAACATATTATTTTGATTATATAAGACACGTTATTTCTTGACATTGCTTCTTTTTCCATCACGTGATAAACGGATACAAAGTAAAATCGATCTCCAATGGTCTATTTTAATCTTTCAGGGTTCTACTTACGACAATTTAATAAAAGATGAAGTTCCGAATTGAAAATCAATTTGACAGATATATTATGTTTTCATGTCGCGATCTTCCCTTATCAGCCTAAAAATGATTTAAGATATCTACACTCAGGAGTCTTGCTGAATAAAGCTTTGTAAAACAGATACGGAGGCTTTGGCACGCAAAATGTTTATTTATATACGTAATAAGTTATGTATGTTTATATCAATCTCTTGCGAAGGATCTTATCTTCGCTTTTATGCGCCGTTTATTGCAAATAAACGTTTTCGACGAAGCCGTGGCTAAATTTACAACCAGACAATCGTATTACTTTAAACGTTATTGCACAACCACGCGAGTTATAGGGGTCCAGGCGTTTTTTCAATTATTCTATTAATCCAAGTATTGTTTTCGATTGCACGTAGAGTACGTTAACTACATTTTAAGAAATTTATTTCGCGTGTTAAAGATGGTTTAAATTAAATGGAAACGAATGAATTACTGTACAATTTGCACGATTTCTATTTACAATTAGACTTGTAACTAGATAAAATGAAACTTTTAGGTTTGTCAAAAACGTTTGTGATATTCAAAAGAATAGAATTAGAAAAGATTAGAATTCCTATCCGGGTAGTCTTTAAATTTTCATTATTTTGTTATTTGAGTGCTCTTACCTTTCGTACTTGAGATTTGCTCCTCGACGGTCTCAGCGTGCTGCGGTTCTTCCGGTACCTGAATAATCCAACGAATTTTCCTCGGCTGCATCTGAAACGACCGACCGCGTGGCAGTCGATAATCCGGTAATATTTAAGAATCGCAAAGTGTCGCGCGATTTGCGATCGATTCTAGCCACTAGACTGAATGAGATTAGTAGCGTAAGGCAGATTTAAGGCCGCCGCGACGATATCGGGGCGATTATTTTTTACGGACGAAGGTTCGCCGATAATAGAACGAGTGAAGCACTACTTCCATCGGTAATGGCAATCCGTAACCATTTTAAATTATCACGACAAATATTTACGACTCGAGTTTTGTATTTCGCGCAATTGCGACCAAACATCTTTATTGCATTGTAACCAATCCAAAGAAAAATTTAACTTTATTCTTGGATATTTTTATTTTCTCAACGCGCGCCGAAAAATTCTTTCTTATCTCTACATATACAGTCAGCTATTATTTTTGACAAAATTATTTATAGTCGGAGGTAATTTAATGCAATAAGAGAAATAGTTTTTATTATGTACTTGAAATTACAATGAGACGTGAGCTTCAAATTTTAATTACGCAAATAACATGAATAACAACTATATTAACATATTATCAATCGCACGCATTTTTCTTCGAAACAAAAATTTATTAATTATTCATCCGAAGCAATAATTTATAAATAATCAATTTATAAATCATATTTATAAATCATCTTAAACCCACAAAAATTTGCATTACAAGATTTAACTCTCAAAATATTAATACAGAAAGAATAATTTTAAGAACCATTAATATCACTATTTTCCGTTAATGTTTTTCTTTTCTCAGCGCTGAGAAATTCTCTTTATCTCCAGTATATCTAGCTACGTATGTATATCTAATTATTTTCGATAAAATTCTATACAATCCGAGATAATGCAACAAGAGAAATATTTTCTACAACTAATCGAAGAAATTTTCCCGCTTACATTCGAAATCCATTGACTGAAACGAAAACAATGAGCGTGGTAGCCTTGCGTAATTGCGATTTGTTACGCGAACACCTCCAGATGACCTCCAGCTGTACACTTTCGCATAAATTACGAACGATTACGCGCTTCCTATCGTACAATCATCAACGGAAACAAAGTTGAACATCGTCGACGCGCTGCGTCGGCGGATGACAGCGCGAGCGCATTTTCCGCGCGCGCCCAGCATCCCGTGGTTCACGCCTCGTCGCGAAATACTCCCGCGACTCACTCCCGCGATCGCGAAATCACCTCTCGCGAGTTGTACACAGGTTCAATCGGCAGATTCCCGCATGAACGATCGTTCGCCTTGGAGGCGGCCGCAGCGTAGCGTCGGAAAACGCTGCGTTTTCCGCTTCTCGTTTCGGCTTCGCGCTTCGCGGACGACAGGCCGAAGCGGCAACGGGAGCACCGAACGGCGATTTGGTGAGCGGAAGTGACACTGGGGACTATCCGGCCGGCCGCCGTCGCGTCCGAGCGCGTGCACGCGTTGCCCGCGGTGTACGTCAGCTCCTCGTCACGAGGAGGAATTGTCAATCAGCGCGCCTACACGCTCGCGCTCGGCTGGTGCATCCATCCCGTGCCGCGGATGCCTGCCGGCTAATCATCCCGGCGAGCGTCGTCGCGCCTACGTCCGCGACCGGCAACCTGTCATGCGGCGTAAGACCCGATAATAAACATGATAATGAGTATATGCAGTCGGATCTCCCTCGTGCAGCCTCCTGAGTATCTCTTCATTCGATTCTCTTTGAGATTCCTTGGGCAAGAAAGCGAGGAAACGGTCCTTAAGGCCTGCACAGAGAAAATGTTCCTTGGGATTTAATCAATTTTGTTGAAGGCGAAGAATTTAATTATGGGAATGTTTAAACTAACAAATGCATGATTTGACTTGCAAAAATTGTATACGTTTTAGATATTAAAGAAAATATTTTTTGAAAGAAATAAGATTGATCTGTTTGTATAAGTCTGAGAACTTAATGGTTATTTCAAGTAATAAGTTAATTAAAACAAACAACGCTCTTAATTAAATTAGATGTGTTATTTAAAACAGTTATTTTTCCATCAAATAATATGATTTAATAATTAAAACCAAACAATCAAGTTTTTATTCAATGAAATAATGTGTTTTAGTGAAACAAATATAAGTCAAACAAGCACATTTATTACTTACACATTAAATGTAAAGAAGCGTTTTTCTCTGTGTAAAAACATCAGATGTGTAAATTGTAAGAGACTGAAATGATCATATTTTTGTAATTATGGGAGACGGACGTATGAATGGAGATATTTTGTTTCAATCTCCGCGTAATTAGATTTATAAGCTCGAATGTGATTTCTTATAAATTTAACATTCCGCTCTTCAAATTTTGAGGATATATCAAAAATGATTTTGTGAGCAATTATAAATTGGGAATGGAAAATTAAGGCCAAGAAAGTTTGAGTTTGTAAAATTGAAAATTATAAAATCTGGCTTAAAAAAAAAGTATTCTGATATTATAAAAATTATAAATTATTCTGCCAATCATTTTCATTATATGAAAAAATGGAGTAATGATTTTATTATTATTTACATCAAAATTGCTCCGAATTTTTAACACTTTTTAACAGGAAAATCGAAAAAAATGCTCAATTTTCAAAACGAAATAATTCACGGAAATTTGAAAGATTTCCGTCCAAGAATTGAATAGAGAAACTTTACTTTTGCTCTTATCGCTTAGAATCTTAATAGTCAGTTCGTCCTACTTTTGTTACTCCTTTTCGAAATTATACGTATTACGTTGAACAGAAAAAGCAGCTCTACAACTACGTGCAACAATTTTCTGCTTGTCATTGACCCATAAAGCGTAAAGAAATCAATTACGTGTCTAATAAATATACAGAACATAGTGTGCTTTATTTTTCATCCATGATTAATCGATTTCTCCATGCATGTGCCTCACGCGGCTACGTAAACCCATCTAGATAGACCCTCGACCGTCGGCGCACGTTGATCAAGCAGGTTTTCTCGTAGCCGTTTTTGCCACCCGAAGTTACTCTCAACAAACGTCGCCGCGCGAGGGATAAAGCGGGTATAACGTAACGCGAAAAGTCGGGCAAAAACTCCCGACTGACACATTATACAGCGCTTAATGGCTCGTTTACACAGGAAACGGCGACGCGCGCCATGTGGTAAGAAGCGACGCGGCAGCCAATCAAACTGCTTTCTCGGAAAAGCGGAGACAATAGCCGTTCTCAGCAGAACGTTTATTTTGTATTTATTTTGTAAATTCAACTGACAATTTTCTTCGTTGGGATAGGAGTATTTTTTTCAAATTTAAAAGAATTGTCCAATCAATGCAAAGAAAATTTCCAAAAATTGTAAAATTGACATTCTGCTGAACGCGGCCAATGATTGGCTACAGCGAGGCTTCTTACCGTTCTTATCATTCAGATGTTCCGTTCTGTGTATGAGGAATATTCAGCGTTTACTCTGGTTTACTTCCAAACACGTGTTGTTTGGTTATAAAGGAAAAATGTATCTCATGTATTATTTGAACGAGAAGGGAGAGCGCGTGTACACTTTACAGGTAATTTTTTAATAATATGATTACATTGCAATATATAAGAAAATATAACAGCGAAATATTACTACTATATTCTTTTTTTCTTATTTTACTTAACCCTTCAGTCGCGCTATTTTTCGTAACACAAGTCGGCACGTGGGGTTTTGAAATATTTCAATATAAAAAATCAATTTACATCCTTTCGAACTAATATTTATGTCCATTTCTACCAATGCAGATTAACTTTAATCTCGGTTTAACTTACTTTTCATCTTTTTCTAATTCTTAGGACTATAAAAAAGATAGAAAGTAAGTTAAACCAAAATTGAAGTTAATCTGCATTGGTAGAAATGGACATTAGTCAAACTTTCCAAAATTGAGCTACAAAATTTGTATTTTATTCTGAAAAAAATGCGTTTTCCTAAATGTTAGACTTACAAAGTCGACTGAGGGTTGAATGCAAATCTTAGGTTATAATTCTTCCCTTCAATTTTTCCTTTCTTAATGTAATCTTTGTATCTTTTTTTAACGACTGCTGAATTTTTACAGAAAATGGACCCCAATGGGAAGCCCACCTTGTCCGCACATCCAGGTAAATTAAGAATATAAGAACAGATATACAATATTTAATAACGTATATCTACAACAATACGTAAGACAAAATATATTTGATTAAAATATATTTTATTGCACAAATACTTGAGATAATTTCAGAGAGACTGATATATGTAATGTTTTTGCAGCTCGATTTTCCGTGGAGGACAAATATTCCAGAGAAAGGATTACAATGAAGAGAAGATTTGGCCTACTTCTGACGCAGCAACCACAACCTAGTTATTAATCATTACATATAGTCAGTTAATCAATTTTATTTGGAAATGTAAAATATAAATGAGAGGAAGTATGTGATATTCTGACTTGATACATCCAAGTATGATAATCATTTACGTCACAATCGGCAGAGAGGTGATTCAACTTTTACACCCACAACTTCCTTTAGCGATAACGTCAAATCTGCATTCAGGATTACTATTCTACATCATGAAGTTGCATTTAATATTATAATCTCATAGCAGTCTTGACAAGAAATTATTTTACACAGAAAACTTATTAATGTAATGTAGGTAAATATTATTTAATTTTGTATATTTTCCATTCTATTAAGTGTAATAAAGCATTTATGTACTAATTTACATTATCAATACACATATTTACTGTACAGATTTCATTTTCAGTTTATTATCTTCGCACATTATAAAAAATAACGTGTGTGTGTGTACAGTATTTTCTGATTTGCAATATAATACAGTTTTATTTGAAAAATTGTCGTAACAAGATTACTTACTTGCAATCTTATAAGTTTAATATTAAACTGACGTGCTTGCCAATGCTACTAAATTAATATGGAACATACACTGTTATACATAACAAATTTAAAATGCAAAGCCAATATGGAAGTCCATTTATGACAATCACCTTACTATTCTATTCTTAATTATTAACATATTGATATATGATTTTATCTTATCTATTGATAATAAAAAGTAACAAAATATACAATAGCCTTTATATAATTGAAATTATATAATATATCAAATGCAAGGATTTAATTATCAACGTTACTTAAAATAATTGTGAATAGTGTAATTATGTAACTTTTAAGATGGTTATGCATAGTTTTGATGGAATATATACATATTCTAAAATTAAACAATTGTATGCTGCATGAGAACAAATTTTATGCGAAAAATTGGATTTTTTCATTTTTATGAATTTTAAAGACACATTTTTACATATCACAGGTTGAGTATAAGATTCCAATGTCATGGTTTATATATTTTTATAAAATGGATACAAAAATTTAACTTATTACTAATCGAAAAGAGACTAAGAGCGATATTTATTCGATCTTATATCCGAGATCGTCTTGGACAGTCTTAAGATTTTATCCAGCCAATTAATTGGCTATACAGGATTTCAAGATCGTATTTAAAACGATTTTGAATATAAGATCGAACTATAAATATCTTAAGATACGTTATATATTTGTATAAATATATTTGGCTTATGTTTATTTTCCAAGTATGTGTTACAGCATAATTTTGAGTATTAAATCAGAACATTTTAATAATCGTTTGAAATTTACAAATAAGTCTTTTTTTGCAAAAGCAATGTTTTTTTACTGTGACATTTTAAGAATATAAGAACAGGTGTACAATAATTAATAACGTAAATCTACTACAATATATAAGACAAAATATATTTGATTAAAATATATTTTATTAACTATGCATCTCCAACTTTTATATATATCAATATTTGGTATAACATTACCACCATAATCATATTATCATTATATTACATAAAAAAACGATTTGAATATACATATCTTGGACATAGAATCAACAAATATAATCTGTCT
>VBVR01006165.1:0-10731 GCA_011638315.1 Tetramorium parvispinum
GTAACGAGATTGAAAATTTCTTTATCAAAGGAATGCAATTTTTCCATCCTTATGTCTCACTGAATTCACTTTCTAACTGAGTAAAAGAATCTTGATGTTCAATCAAGCGTACTTACAGCCAGAGCGCGGCTTTAAATGCTTTGCGTTATATTTTTATTTAAATCGCTTTTACCATCGATCAAAAGAAATTCCGCGAAATAGTTATTGTTACGTACTGTCTGCTTGTTCGTTTTGGGTCAGAACACTTAGTAATTACCCGGTACTTAAGTAATTTACCCCGGAAATTTTACTAAGTTGTGTGATTTCTTTTATTCGTCGATCCCGAAAAGATAGTATATTTTGTAAGTATGATAACGAGGATCGGTTTTACTTATCTGTCGATAGTCGGGATAATCAACTTGGAAATCGATAAGAATGAATTTCAAGGAAGAGGCTTCGATTTTGTTAGAACGCGTATTGCCCTCCAATTGTCGGAGTCTTTGGAGTAGGGGGAAAGGATCGGTGTTCGTAGCAATAGTTTGTTTAATTTGGAATCTGATCCGTTTGATTTGAACGCGTTTACCTCTTCTCTTATGCATTTGCGAGTTATTTTACTTCCTGAGAATGAATCAATTAGTCGCTACTCGTCGGCAGCGACAAACAATCGCTACACTCTTTGGCAGCGAAAAGTGTTGGATATGTATTGCAATTCGCGCCTCCGAATACTTGCCGTTCTGTCTATTGACCAATAGGTAGTGCCATTATTGAGGCGACCTACCGTCACTAACTTTCGACCTATCTTATTTCCTTTTATAAGTTCATGTTCTCTTTGACTATCTCCATATTGTACTACGCGAGGGCGTATGGAGAGTGGTCGTGTTCACACGTGTTTCGGTCCCGGGCGCGACTCTAACTAACCTAGTATATCTGCAGTGCGAACGTTATTCATTGATTACTCGAATCCGAGTTTCGTTCGATATCAGTGCCTACGTGGATCTTAGTGCCCTTTTTACGGAGGGCCGGGAAAGGACTATTTATCCATGATCGAGGCCTCGGTCTCGGCCTCGGCCCCTCTGGGCGATCCGGGCGGGGGAGAACCGCCGCTACTTCCCGAAGTCTCTAACAATTTAACTCGGACGTCCTCTTCCTCGTCCCTTCCTATCTTGAGCATAGACGGAGATTCGCCGCGTCGATATCTGACTTTTCCCAAGGCCCATTTCGAGGCTTTCAAAAAATCTATTCAGGCCGACCCATCGACGACTTCACTCTTGAATGTGAATGATAATACCCCGGCTGTACATATGGAAACGGAATCGACTTCGAGGAAAAGATTAGCAGAAACAGGAGTAAACATTGACTCCCTATCGGGTAAGTGCAAAAAACTTTCTAAAAATCAGCCGAGTGTTACTGCGGAATCACCACCTGGCCATGCGGAAAATAATCTACGCGCAAAAACTTCGAACATTTCAAGCGGAACCTCTTCGGATTCGCCTAACAACGAGCAATATTTAAACAATAAAGACAACAGTATTTCTATAAACAAGAAATGCGCGGCTAAGGACAAAGCGCCTTTTATTGTACATATTTATTCAAATAATTTGAACGCGGCTAAACCCATGCATCCTCTACGTGTTAGTAAGATTATCACGAGCCTTGTGCGTGACGAGCAAAGCATTATAGAAATCAAGAAGCTCGGCAAGGGCAAAGTTCTCGTTGAGTTTGCCTCGGCGGACTCGGCCAATGGAATCGTGTCCTCGCAGATTCTGAAATCTTATGACCTTCAAGCTTTCATCCCGACATATAAAATTTGCAGAACGGGCATCACTAGAGACGTTCCACAGGAGATTGACGACGCATCGATTGCTAATGGAATTTCTTCCCCCTTCAAGATCATCGAGGTTAAGCGCCTCACTCGACGCGTTCGGGTGGAAGGCGAGCTGCGGAGCTCCTCCTCCTCAGCTGTTCTAATTAAAGTGGCGGGACAAATACTCCCCAAAAACATTTCCTTGTATAAGGTGCGCCACGAGGTATTTTTATACATACCTAAAACAAATATATGCTACAATTGTTATCGAGTGGGTCATAGGCGCGGCGTGCAAAAGCAAGGCGAGATGTCTTTATTGCGGGAAAGATCAGCACAATGACAATTCCGAACCATGTTCCAGGAACAACACAACTCTTAAATGCATCAACTGCGGTGGCCAGCATACTGCGATCTCACTTGACTGCCCGATTGTTGCCAATTACAAAAGGGCATCCGCCCTTGCTGCTGCAGAGAACATCCCTATCTCGGAAGCCAGAAGGAGAGTTACGCAAGGGTCCCCTCCCCGTAGTTTGTCCTCAGACGTCAGATTTGATTACATTAATTTTCCTTTAGCGGATCAAGGTTCGAATTCTATATCCTGCCCAAAAAATTATTCTCAACAAAATGAGACTTCATATAATAACTTCATTCATCGAAACAGGTTCGAGGTGCTGGAGAGTACGTCTCTTTGTGCTTCCAATGTGTCATATGCGCGGGTGACGACTGGCCGCCCTTTCTCGATATCTACCCATAATCCGTTCGGCTTTAATCGGAATCATCAAAGGGAAGCTTACACCCCTCATATGAGAGCGCTCCCCGCCTCGCAGATTTTAGACCCGGGATTGCGACACTCACCCCCGCACACCGGCGTTTCGCAGAGAGTGCGCAATCTGCATTCCAATGGTAAGTTTCCTTCACCGTCGGGTAACGGAGTTGCATTTACACAACCTGTACAAACTCAATTTTCAAATCCTCCCGTTCAATTTAACACTTCGCTTTCCAATACTTTTTATAATGTATTCGCAACCAGAGAACTAGTTTCCCTATTGCTTCGAGGAGACATTAAATCAATTTTGAATAATTCTATATCTTTTATTACAAACTACATATTGTCCAATTTCTATCCTAGCGACTCATTCGAATCATGTGGCGTCTTTGAGAGTGCTCCCTCTCGGTTGTCTGGCAATGACCAGCCAACTGGAGGTCAACCCTCTAATAATTAATTCGCACAAACGTTCCATTAGGGGGGCGGGCCTCGGCATTCTACAATGGAATTGCCAGGTTCTGTAATAAGCTTCCCGTTTTGCAATATTCTGCACATGAATATGATGTTATTTGTATGCAAGAATCTATACTATATCCTAATTCCGACGTTTCTGTTAAAGGATATAATATGATACGAAAGGACATCACGGGACCAAACAAACGAGGCATCTATATGCTGGTCAGGGACACCCTCGTCTTCTCCGAGATTGATCTGGGCGACCACATTGCTTCCCATTTTACGATGGAAATGCAGGGCGGCTTAATTCTCTCAGAGAGTGATCTCCTTCTAGTTATCAACATATACAGACATCCCTCGGTGAGCACCCCGCAGGCTTTTTTCAACGATTTATTCTCTTTTGCCACCAAATTTTCTCATTTCATAATTGTCGGCGACTTTAACGCCCACCACTCTCATTGGTGTAGTGCTTATGACGATCGTACCGACAAAAACCTCGCGTATGCGCTGGAATTCTTTAATATCAACATCCTAAATGATAGCAACCCTACTCATCTGCCTCCAGCTGGCCGCGGCCAATCAATCATAGATCTAACACTGGCAAGTACCCAACTTTCCCCGCAATGCTTGTCCGGTACGCTTGATGATTGCATGGGTAGCGACCACTTTCCTATTCGCACGCTTATATGCATGACTAATTTCGTTCGTAAATCTAAATATGTTTATAAACTCCTTCTCTCAAAATCGCAACTTTGTGATTTTAGGGCAGCTCGTGAGTCTAATCCCCCGCCTGTCACGGATGAAATGTAGAGGCGTATGACTGCTTTATGGAATCTATTAAAATCAAAATCTTTGATTTCGTTCCGGAGGAGGCGAGGCGCCCCAGAACACGTACTGTTAAGGATGCGCATATTCATTATAATTTTTTCGTTCTTCGCGCGTATTCTTATACCGCCTCTTTTATGTCACTAATCTATAAGTTACTAGCGTCTCACGACATCTTTTATTTTTATATATAGTATAACTACTCTATCTTCTTTTGTCGAGTTTTCTGTTCACTACAATAAAAGTCGTCAGTCGAGTCAGTTGTGTGCAATTCGATCTCTCCCGAAATCTCTATTAAATACACTCTGAACAACAGGTTATAGGCCCAGGTCACCGAGTTTCCTGTGCAAGTCGAACGGAGAGATCTATGTATTGCTTCTTTTGTGAGTCGTTGAAACGCGTTAGAAAAGTGCCACAACGTGCGTGCGGGCCAAGTTCGCCATTTTTGACTCTTAGTGCCGTTCCGAGTTTTAAGTATACCGTGCTATCGAAGTTTGACAATGTCCGAGGAAATTTCTATTAGAAACGTGACAAAATTCGATGGAAAAAGTTACCAAATCTGGAAATTCCAAATAAATTCTTTACTCGTGGCACATGGTGTCCACGACGTTGTATCCGGCGACGACCGATGTATGCCCGACGATGACGCGACGAATGCTGCTGCCCGAAAATTATGGGTAAAGGATAACGCAAAGGCGATGGTTTTAATTTCGACAATCATAGATTCGCAATTAGAATGTTTATTAACATGTACGAGTGCGAAAGATATGTGGGATCGATTGAGCGCCATCCATGAACAAAGGTCAGCATCTAACAAGCTAATCCTCACGCAACGGTTCCATGAATATAAAATGAACTCTAGTAACTCTGGCGCGAACCTTGATCGATTTAGGCGAAAACATCTCAGATGTCGTGGTGATGGCAAAAATTATCGCGAGTTTACCTTCCAAGGTTCAACGCCTTGAAGATAGCGTGGGACAGTGTACCTACAGATAATCAAACCTCAGATAATTTACTGGAACGGTTGATAAAAGAAGAAAGCCGGTTATCTTACGAGGATGAAACCACAAGTGCACTTGCGGCAATGAGCGTAAACAGGAATCCCAGATCGAAGATTACCAGCGGTAAGGAATCTCAAGGAGGGCAATCAGACAAGAAGAAGGATGCGAAGTGTTTCTATTGCCAGAAGAAGGGCCACTACGAACGAAACTGTCGTAAAAAGAAGAAAGACAAGGACTTAGAGAAGAGTAAAGACAGTTTACAAGATTGCGCTTTCATAAGCACATGTTCCGGTCGCGCAAATGATCAGAAGACAGACGATCAACGCATCAAACCGTCGAAAGATTAGGTATCGGCTCTATTAAATAAAGATGTTTCAGAAGTCTGGCTCACTGACAGCGGAGCTTCCAAACATATTACGTACCGGCGTGACTGGTACAGTAATTTTCGTCCCGTGAGCAATATATCCGTAGCACTAGGCGACAACGTAACATGTCAGGCCGCAGGCACAGGGACGATACACATCGAGAAGTTTATCAACGGTAAGTGGCACGAAGGACGTATTGATGATGTACTCTACATTCCTAAAATGCGAAAAAATCTTTTCTCTGTTGGAATATGCACTTCCAAGAATTTTGACGTTCTTTTCAAGCAAGAACATGTTACAGTTAATGATGAAAAAAACAGGTTTTTTATTCTTCGGAGTAAAAAACCGAGTAAAAAACCAGTTTTTTACGGTAAAAAACGGTTTTTTTACAAAAACTTCTGAAAAAAGATATAGAATTATTTTTCTTAATATTCTATATCTATGTTATTTCGATTTTCAGTATTATTTAATATCTTTTGTCTTTATAACTTTAAATATCGAGGCGGCACCGTCTTTGAGTTGTTGCGATGCCTAATATAGCGAATTCGGGCGCTTGCACTACTGCACTAGTGAGTGCACAGTGCATACTAAGTACGCACTAAGGGTGCGATTTCACGGTAACATTTGTCGACGTTATCGGATGCGATGATTGACTGTCGGACAGCCAATCATCGCATCCGATAACGTCGACAAATGTTACCGTGAAATCGCATCCTAAGGCTTGTCCTTATTGTTCTTAAGTGAATTCTTATATTTACAGATTATCTTAAATAAAAACTTGAGTAAGTAATATTTTGCCTCAACTTGTTCTCTTTCTGTTTTATAATAGTCTGTAATGTATTAGAAAGGAATATTCATTCCAAGATTTAATTTGGCAGTTGGCTTAAAGAATACATCGATTATTGGTACTATCATTTTTTTAGGTTAAGAATACTTAACCTCTTATTGATTTACTTTTCAAAGATCTAGATGAGGATGAGGCCTATTGATCAGGATCTACAGTCTCATTTCAAAATTGTCAAAGGGCGCCCAGAGGACAAGAAACGTATTATTTCTTGTGAGTGCCGTTATTACAAGAATACCTGGACTTTTTACAATGCGACCAAAATGAGATTACATTTGATGAAAAGCTGTAAAACTATTCCAATGATATCAAAAAAAAGATATTTGGTGAGGAAGAGTCAATAAATGAAGTAATTTTGGAGGAAATTAATACAGATGAACCTTCTGTCTCTGAGCCTCATTCGTCTGTCCTTCAAGTGTCTGCGCCCCACGTGTCTGCATTACAGACACCTCAAAAAAGAAAAAAAAATTTGGGGCTCTTTAGAAATGTTTACTGACAAGATGACCTCAAGTGATCAGGAAAAGATAGACGAGCTGCTTGAAAGAACTATCATTTCTGGTGGAGTTTCTTTTTCTATTGTGGAAAACAAACATTGGCTTATGTTTTTCAAAGCACTGAGGCCAACCTATCAGCCTCCATCGCGATATTCAGTCTCAAACCCATTACTTAATGCAGAATACCATCGTGTTATATCTAAACATGATTATGAAATTGAGAGCTCAAAATTCCTTTCCCTAAGCACCGATGGCTGGACTAATATAAGAGGAGAAGGAATAGTAAACTTTGTCATTCATACTCCTAAACCTGTTTTTTACAAAGCGATTCAACCCAAGGAAAAAAGAGAAACCGCAGAGTTTATATGTGGAGAAGTCAAGAAAATATTAATTGAAGTTGGTCCCAAAAAGTTTATGGCACTTGTCACAGATAATGCTGCCAATATGAAGGCTGTGTGGAAACTGGTGCGTGAAGTCTATCCTCACATCAACTGCTTTGGCTGTGCTGCTCATGGCCTGAATCTTCTTATTTGTGATATTATAAGATTGGATTTTTTAAAAGGTCTTATCAAAACACTGAAGAAAGTTATTAAATACGTAAGGTATTCGCATTTTCGTTAATTTAGCAGTACTTTACTCAAAAGCAAAAGGAACTCTACGGGATAGAAGCTGTAACCTTAAAGATTCCCTGCAAGACTAGATGGTCTGGTGCTTACATTATGTGTGAAAGTATACTGAAAAATAAGAAGGCACTTCAGTCTTTTATCTTTGATGAAGCTGTGAGACCGAACAGAGAGATAAGAGAAGCTGTTTTGGATGATGAGAATACTTGGCCACAATCTACGTAATCTGCTGAAACCTATAGCAACATCAATTTCTATTTTAGAGTCTGACTTTGCTACTTTAGCAGAAGTTCCACAGTTATTAGGATTCATTAGAAAGAGAACAAATGATGTTCTTGATGAGTGGCCACTCATACATTATGCAAATGTAGAATATATTAAGACAGCCATAATCAACTGTATTGAGTTTATCTGTCAACCTATTCACATGGCTGCAAACTTGCTTCATCCAGAATACAAAGGTTCAGTTCTTGGTAAGAGCCAAGAAACTAAAGCTGTGGAGTTTATTGCAAAACAGTGTGAATACTTACAATTTAAAACTGGCCAGGTGCTTTCAAATTTAGCAGAATTCCGTTCTAAACAGAAGCATTGGCTCGAAAAATTTGATCAGTATGGCAAGCAAGTGGATATATGGGTAGCCATACAACACTGTGAGCCTGCAATCTGGTGGAAAGGACTATGCAGCACCGAAAGCTTAACATCAATAGCAGTTAGTTTACATAAAATTCCCCCAACGTCATCTTCGTGTGAACGAGTCTGGTCAGCCTATGAAAATACTCACACTAAGAAGAGAAACCGCATGCTGAACGAGAGAGTGGAGAAACTTGTAGCTGTTAAATGGAACTTAAATATGTTAAATGCGGAAGAGAGACCTGCCAAGGGCAGTAAGCAATTGAATCTTAAGGACTTTTTTTATTGAAAATGAGATGCTCCCGCCAGTTCCGCCTTTACTTGATTTCTGTAACAGTGAAGCTGAGTTGCCTGTTGAATTCTCTGATGTCTTAATGTGACTCAGATTGCGTTCCAGAGGATGATCTGTAGTGCAGAAGCTGAAACGGCAATACGCTGCTTTTTCTGTCTCATAATCAGATTATGCAATAATTTTATATACGATTTATAACATTTTCAAGTATTTCTTTTTTATGTTTTATATTAACTTTACTTTTCATGTAAAAGAAACAAGATGGTTTTCTTTAATTTTCATTGAAACTGTTATTAAATTAACAGTTACTTTAAATTTTATTTATGCAGAGCCTATAATTTTAAGTTTGACTTTGACTAGATTTTTATTCTTACATTATAGTTAAATATGTCATTTGAACATTCGAATAAGTATATTGTCACAAAAGTACAGTCACTAAAGTACGGTATCTCGAATCTCCAATTAGAGGCTGTGTTACAAGTTAAAACTAAAATGTGATAGTTTCCAAAGATATATAAATACTCATTGTCAGTTTAAAATAAGTTAATAAATGAAAGGATTTTTAATTTTTATGTCTTATCGTATTTTTTATATTCATGAATTCTTATTATTCTTAGTAATTGAATAAATACTGTTACGTCCAGGCGGACTCCACAATTTCTCCCATTCAAACAAAACGTTATTATTTTAAGTTTAAGACGAGCGACTGGCGACTGGCGACCCACACGTGAACCCATTACCCCTTACCTCTTAAAGGATAATAAAAAAGAAATAAAAATCAAAAACAACTAGAAGGGACCATCTGCACGTGTGCTGCCGACAGACGCCGGTCCTCCGTGAAAGAATCTGTATACCTTATCAGCGATCCTTCCGAGATTTTAGCGCGTTCTGAAAGCCTAAAAAATATGAAACTTAAGAATCCACTCAAATATTATTACTCCCGCGACCTCAGATTATCGCGACAGAAGCCCACTTAAACCTCGGAAGATCGCCAGTCTCTTGAATTAGTTTAAACTTTTAGAAAAGGGCAGCTTGGTCGAGCCATAAAACAAAAGGGACTTAACGACCAAACTGCCTATAGAAACATAGAGATAATTTTTATAACCGACCCACCAATTAATACTAGACCAAACGAAAAAGCTCCACGAACCAGGAAGCTCAAATCCGACGCTTCCTAGGCACACCCACTCCTAATTTTCCTATATAAACCGCGATCCCAACTCTCGAGACGCATTCGGGCATTCATAAAACATTCGTTCTCATTCTTATTCTTATCCTCGCATCCAAGTATTCACGCGTCCACTCAATTTTTCACTTACGCACAGACAGACGTTATAATTATTCAGCTTTTGAGACTTTTATTTCGCGTCGAGTGAACCAAGAAAAGAAGCGAACAAGAGCCGAACTACTAGCAGACGCACCATCGCAAGCGCTGAACTCTTTTCGAAGTACCAAAAGAATTCGACGAAAGTGAGTTTTCACATTTCTCCCTTTTATTTTATTTTTTTCCTCTTCAATTTATCTCGCGTATTTTTAATTCTTCTCTTTTCAAATTAATTATCGGTAAATTTAATCCTTCCTTCACCTTTTCCCTGAAACTTGAAAACTTAATTCGAACTGGACAACCAGGTGGATATTGAGCGCTCGAGATTCAAATCTATAAGTCCATTTCCTCTGAAACTTGAAAACTTAATTCGAACTGAGTAATCAGATGGATTGAGCGCTCGAGATTCAGATCTATAATCAATTTTTCTGAAACCACCTCAACCTTCCGTTTTGCAAATAATCAATTTTGCGCTCAATCGTAGTGTCCGATTGCGGTGTTTCGAAATCTATCCCGCGCAATCCCAAGAAGGCCGCTCAGCACAAACGGAACCGTCGAAACAATCGAATTCGTTCTGCCGTCTCGAACCTCCTGGATGATCTCCTAGAGGAAGTAGTTCTTAACAAAAGGTGTCGCGAATTAGCCCAAGCGGACCTAATTGTACCGCCGCTACCCGGTCGGTTACCCTCCCCGCTCTCACACACGCGATCACCATCGCCGCCTTTACGTATATGTACACCATCACCACCACCCTCACACACACCACCCTCCGTTCACTCACCGTCACCGCTCCCCTTTCCTGCATCGGTAGCAACCCTCGTGTGGCCGGAGACTCCGGAGACCACACGCTCTCCTTCCCCCTCTTCCCCGGAAAATAGTCTTTTTCTTTCCCCTTCCTACTCCCCTTCTCCATCTCTTTGTCGCTCCCATTCTTCGTCTTCCATCGAGGAGCTCAGCTCCGAATCTCCCGATCCCGAGCTTTTCAGGCCCGCTTCTCCGCCCCTCTCCTCCTCCTCCTCAGATTCAAACTTAGAATTCCTATATAAATTAGAAATTCCTCCTCTACCTCCTCGCCGACTTACCAACGAGAAATTCATAAATGGATTTCTAAAATTCAGAGAAGTCCCTACTACCGACCTTCCCCCACATCGGGTCGCCATCACCCCTAAGGGGATTGATTGGGACGATCTACGGAAATTCATCGAGCGATCCCACTACGATGAATACATCCCTGTCATAATTTCTGACACAGCTGATGCCTTCCTAGTCCGGGTATATCATTTTTTCAATTTATTCCCTGCTTCCACCGTCATTATCGAAGAGATCCT
>VBVR01006166.1:0-10731 GCA_011638315.1 Tetramorium parvispinum
ATATGGATTCTATATTTCTTCAAGTTTGAATTACGAGTTTATCATCTCGCGCATGCGCATAGACAAATTTGGTTCAGACAAGGATAGATAGAGAGATAGACAGAGAGATAGTTGGCGACACTTCTGCTGCATTGTTCAGGTATGCCATGCTCCTTCCAGGTATATATGTTCTAAGGTGTTTCCGCCAGCCCCGGGCCGATTCTCGCGCGCGAATTATTGAGAGTGTTGAATCTGCTCGTCGGCGATTGTCTCGGAATCGCCGTCGGGTCCTTCAACCGCGATCGCGTGCGTCTGTTACCGAAGGAAGACAGCCGGTGCTCTAATCGCGGCATCCGCACGAGTATCTCGTGTATCTGATCTATCTCGTGATCAATGCTGGCCGGCCGAATCGAGAAGCTTCGAGAGGTTAATCGAAACGGTAAGATTTCGCTTGCGATGTTACTCTGTTACTCTGTTCTCGCGCGTCATTCTATGAACTCTCACTGACTCGGTGGCGCGTTGATTTTCGGTATTTTTTTTCTTGTTTTCGACAGCGCGTAGTTTCCCGCAATTCTTTCACGGCCGAGGCCGCGTCGGGCACGCGAATGCGCCAAAACGTAAAAGCCAAGGACGTTTTTCGTATCTACCTTCCCGCGGATGGATTCTATTCCCGGTTTTACTTACTTTTCATCTTTCTTTATGAATATTTAGCGTGTTAGTGACAATTTGAACGCGAGTACCTTAATTTCTATACCTGTGATTGATTTCGTCGATAATTAAAATAAAATCGTTCAATAGTGATCTGAATGTGATCGCGAATACCTTTCTGTAGCTGTGATTGATTCCGTTGATAATTTATATAAAATTGCCGTTCATTCCAAGACTTTCTTTTCATAAACATGTGTTTTGTGTTCTAGTGTATTGAGAAGCGCCGAAGAGCATCGAGAAATAGCGATTAAAATCAAGGAATTCCAAGGAGCATCGAGGAATATTAAGGTAAGTCAGTTCATATGTAATTCGTTATCAGATTACGTCTGTGTGACGTCTTATGTTCTTTCTCTGCGACGTAAGAGAATAAAATAATTCCCCTCAGTGTTTTATATTTCCCTGTAACGGATATAAATGACAAATAAAATCGCCGTAAAAAAATCGTAAGGTTTAAAATCTACGACGGATAATTTTCGCAATCATTTTCCAAACGCACAATTTTTTAAAATAATTTTGTTGAGTACCGTAATCAACAAAGTTCATCGATCTCGGCGTTGCACGTTCGCTCCCACAATATATTCCTGATTATTTCGATAAGTGCACCGACGCACACGTAGCACAATGTCTGCTTTGTCTTTCTACAAGATCGAGGTGAAAAACGAAAGAGTGTGTTCGAGAGATTCGGAAAGCTGCACTGTAAACTGCCCGAAGCGTCTAAATCTAAGTTGCAATCTTAGTCTTATTCTCGATAATCGTATTTAAAACACATAATTTTTCGTCGTCTAAACGTACTTGATAAATCTGCACGAATATCATCAGATCCTTTAACATTCATAAAGGTAAAAATCTATAGGTAATACACGGCTTGTTCAAACGAAGAATGCGTATGTCTGACAAAAAGCATCGAAAGAAGATTCCGTACACGTCATATCCAGTGCTTTTATTAAAAAATTGAAAATTTTTCTCTGGTAAAATTTATTTTTTTTTATCATTCTTATTTGGTGTATTTTGAAAACCAAGATTTATAAAATCAAAAAGAATGAAGAAGATTGAGGAGAAAAGAAGAGAATGAAAATGATATATTTAAAAAATATTCGATATATAAAAAAATTTCAAAAAGGCAGAAAAATATATAATTGTGCAGTACGAATATATATGTATAAAGAATAAATGGAAAATTTCCGGATTTTATTTATTTGTACGATTTATTGAGTACTTGACGTTTGTAAAAGCAACACGAGGGATCATAAAGTTGATTTATCATATTGTTAGCATTATAAATAACGTTTCGTTTCAAACATATGCAAATTGCGCTTGAACAAGCTTTATATTCTATATGGACTTTTATTGGTCCAACTGTAAAAATCCCTCGCGAGAGACACAGTGGTCCATAACAAAGTTCTAGTCTGTAGATCAAGTAATATTTACACGGCCGATCTCTCGAAGATGATTGGCTTGATGTATGATATATCCAGGCGAACCCGCGTCATTTGTTTCAAGTGGCGCAACCAAGTCGAACCTAGGTAAGTTTTCAGAGCTTATTGTTAGTCTTTCGGCTTTTTACCTACCAAAGACTTTGCAAAGCTTGTTCGAGGAAGTTGGAAGCAACAACATTGTTAATTGTTTACGCGATAAAATAGAAATTGAAGATGAATGTACATATTCTGCTGGGTCTTAGCGATAGAAATTCAAGTTGTTTGAATCAGGTTTCGACTTACATTGCAGTTTCCACTCGCATTTATGCGGATTTATGCCGAAAGAATTCTTAAGTTGATAAGTATTTTATCAAAACACCCAATATACCTAAAACTGCGCTAAAACACTAGATTCATCCTGTGTTGATCCGCGCTTTACAATCGCTTCTACGTCTCGAAGCTCGCGTTAATATCTAGGAGCCGTGCGAGTTTCCGCTTCCGCCCGTTCGCTGTCTCGAGAAAAACGAGGAATTATTCTGGAAACACGAGTGATCTTAAAGATTTACAATATGCATGATTGTAATAAAGAAAGAGAGACTCAGCCATTAATCTTTGACATATCATCCTAGTTATCACGTGTTATTAGCTTTTTAATGAGATTATATCAATATGATAGCACCAATATAATATGGCTCAAAATAGAAAACTATTACTATATAAAATGTGCTTGTATTTATAGCGAGAAATTTTAAGAAAAACTAATGTTTTTTGCAAGAATCTGCGGGATTTATTTTTTATTTCATTGCATTCTCGATTGCTGCAACAATGCTTAATATACTGCATTTACTTCTTAACATGTCTGAATAATTTTACTATTTTTATATTAAATATCTGTTGATTTATAGCACTCAAACGCTATTATTATCGTAATTATTATTGTTTTTATTATTAACAGTCTTATTAGAATTGTAATTCCAATTACAGTAAAACTATTTCGTATGCAAAAGATCCCGCACGTTTCCTGAATTGATAAATATTTTATCAACGCAATACACACACACACACATATATATATATTCAATTAAATGCACATATGTTAACAATTCGTAGAGAAAGATCTCATACGCTATATAAACTTCCTAAAAATTAAGTTTTTTTATCAAATTCAGCAATTGTATCGTATTATAAATTTATTTTTTATTTACATATGCCTGTACAGGACGTGTCGAACATCTCACGTCCTACAGTATTAGAGTGAGAGAGAATCCAACGACGAAATCTTTTTATATGTTAAAATTTCAATCACTCGTGTTCTCAGATGTCGAATCACGCGACCGACGCTGACCTTTCGCGAAAGTAGATGACTTTCGTAAAAATCCTCGGAGGCGCGATGAGCATACGGGCTGCTCACACGGCAATTCTCTACGATTGATTGTACGAAAGCTTTTCTCTTCAGACAGAAATCGGTTGCGGTGTCGCGTAGACATTTGCTTTTTCCCCCGTATATGCGAAACCGACGAACGGAGGTGTTCGTGAACTCGCGATTGATCGATGTAATTACACAGCCGACCGAATCGTCTGATCGTGTCGCGATAATTAATTGGGAGGACCGACAGGATAATACGTCACACGTTGGAATAAATCGACGACACATCGGTAAACACGATCGAATTAACGCGGGTTGCACGGAAATGTGATTGGCCGGGTGCCGGGGTTCTAGCGTTAATAGATTAAATTATTTTAACATGCGACAGGTCTCGGTAGCATTCAAAATTCTGCGTATTTAACGACGCTCGGGAAAAAGAAACAAATTGAAATTCACAGCGCCGAATATTCCATTCGACGGCGAATTTGACCGTCAACGAACATTCTCTCAATTGGTTATAGCGTTCAACGAGAAATTTTAATTCCCTTTAACTTTACAACTATAGATATGTTTCTACAGATAATAAAGTCGATCCCGTCTATTAATAATCTACAATAACGTTAATTGTCAATAACAGCATAAATAATGAACGAATAATTCCTCTCTTCGTGACAAAATATAAAATTTGCAATTTCGTAACAATTTTTACAATTTCCTTGATATTTGTTAGACTTATTTTCATCAGTGTGCGACTTTTCATTGAATAATCAGATTCTCACGTTTCACGTTTTCACACGTGTTTCGCACAATTCTGACGTATATGAAAGAACACCCCCGCGATTGCGTCGAAGAAAACGAAGCGGCGTACACCGTAACGCGCATTTCTGCTAATGATTGTACGAGTGCTGCTGTATGGCCTAAAGGGATCATATATAACGTACTAATAAATTTAAGTTGCTCTCGAGTCGCGTCGACGACAAGTTCTACGATCGATATCAGCCCGTGGAAACCAGTGCCGTCAATGATATTCGAAATTTACATTACTTACATTTCGATTAAATATTACTTTACGCGCATAAATAATTATAAACAAACGAATATGCAAATGTACGTAAATCAAAATATTATCGATACCCTTTTTTTTTTCTTTTCATACTTTTGTATTTTTTCTTTATAAAAGACATTAATTACGTATATATCTGTATGTCTGATTGTATGTCTTCAAGATTCATGTCTTTATAAAAATGCGCTCTTTTAAATTTTGTACAAATGTCAGGCAATCACATAACGTGAACGTTTGCGTTCGTTAACTGTAGATCCATACAAACATCTCGCAAGTTACTATCCGAATATTGAGTAGCTTTAAACGCGAACCATGCGATGCGTAATATTCAACGCACGGATATGATTCAATGGAATAATTGCGACATTCGTGTAGCATATTTTTCGAGATTCTCTCCTGCATGCTGTTCGAGTATTCAAACTAGTGGCTAGGATCGCCACTATCGATTGCAAAACAGCGTGCCATACCATCCGCGTCATAACGGCATTGGAACGTTCGAACAGCGTGTTATCGGATATTCACGGCACTGGTTGAACCTATAAATTGCGAGCGTTGCTTTTTTTACTAGCTACAACACAGTCTTGTTCTTAAACTTTATCTGTAATCTGCGATAGGTAATTCGAGGAAATTTTACGACTGCTAGGCGAGCGATAAGAATTTCATTCAGCCTTGCTAAAACTCTCACGTCTGGTAAGATATCCATCGGAGTGCTAAATCATAGTAAGCTTTAAATCATGTGACGATAACGAGTAAAACCGATAAAAAGTAGAGAATAAAATAAAAATAATTGGTAATAAATTTCCTGTAGTTGATACGGGTAACAATAACGTTTGATCACATTGAATTTTCATAAAACCATCTTTTCATATTATATAACTTTTGTAAAAAAAAAAGAAAAAAAAGAAAATAGAGGATCCTCCAATCTAAAATCTCAATTTTTGAAAATTGTGAAAATGCACTATGAAGGAATGGAATATCTTTCGGATGGTATGTTGCTCGCTACTAAAATATTCTGATATTGCCTCGATAACTTGTTGAGAAATAATTCCAAGTAGTCGAGAGAAATAGAATAAATAAAATTAATATAACGTAATAACCATGAAATAAGGAAAAGGCTCTGCTATATATTTTACGAGTCGCAAAATTTTTTGATAATTTTTTGCTATTAGTTTTCTCCGACTAATATCGTACAAAACGCGATTGATAATCTCGTATCTCCATTTCTCCTAAAGTTTAGAAAGCTACGATAACTTTTATTACACTCTTGTGTCTGGAGTTCTAAAATCACGCAAACTCGAAGTAAGTTTTTGCTACAGATCAAAAACTTTATCTTGTTACTATCTCGCTATATATTATCAATCGAGTTGGATTTCTTTATTTCGCAGTTCTTTCTCCTGAAATTACCTAATTCTCCAGAAACACCCTTGAAAGTAAGTTCCTACACAATTCTTGATTATCTCTGTTCGGACAGACTTTTTCCTTCGTCATCGATGCGATCTTTGTAACTTATCTGAAGCGACCGCGACAATGCGAATGACACACTTTGCTTCGCAAAAAAAGGGGACATCGTTATAATTCGTTACATCGACGTACGTACAATATTTACATGTACATAGCAGTCTTCGCGCACGATCAGTGAAAATGCGCAGTAGAATTGTGCCGCATTGTGTTTTGCCGGGATAAAATGGCTGAAGTGCGTGACTCGAGTGGTCTTACTTTTTGCGAATAATGCTCGGTTAGAGTACTCGACTTTTGTCAGCTTTTTTCAAGGACCGCCGACTAAGCGTTCGGATAAGATTGCCAGTTCGTGAGACTGGCACCCACCGAGAGATAAAATTTAGGAACTAATTCTCAGGTATTATCGACGAGTTTGAAGACCAGAATAATCGAGGCATAAATAAAATGATTAGTGAAATTCAATGAAATAAAATGATATCAAATTTGTTTGGCATTATACATGTATTATAAAAGCTTAACGCAATCGTTTATATTAATACCAGCATTAAACTGGTTAACAGAGGCATGTGTGAGTAAAATCTCAATTTGCAATTGTAAATTGGCATAAATTTAAAATCTCGTAAAGTAAATTTTATATGAAAATTGGAGATAAATCATTCTCTTTGACATAAAATATTGAAAGAAAATATATTCAAATTCATGCAAATGTATGCTGGGCAAGAGACCGAAGACGTCACAGTCTTATTGCAGAATGCTTTTTTGCTCGCCAAAATTGATTTATAGGTATTAAAATTAATTAGAATTAATAGAAACTTTTTTGTAAATTGTGTCCGTAACGTGTACATTTCAGCACATAACAAAGCTCACTTTAACTGATTTGCACGTTGACGCTAAAGCCGCGCGCTCTCACGCACTCTTTCACACACGTCACATCTGTCTGTACACATCTTTCGTTAACAAGTGTGCACAATCAGTTCGTGTTCGTGTACGGCTAATGAATTATACTTATATACAAAACAAAGAGATTATGCGAGAGGACGCTTTTTTTGTTCTGCTTCCCTGCGCTTTTCTCTTTCTTTTTTCTTGCGTTCTTATTCTCGGCTTATAAGCGTGCTTATCCCCGAGTCTGCGTATGCATCGTGTACATCGTGTAGGATAATGAGAGAAAGATAGAAAGAGAGAAACGGTCAATGTGTGTAGGTGTCAACTTATTAACTCGTTATACCGGCGTCTTTGGCAGTTTCCTGCGCGTCGGCGACGGTGGTGCTTTCTCCGTTTCGGTGTCTGCAAAAATATATCAAAATGCATCAGTGACGCATGTTGCTTCACTGCTTTCCATAGCGATTATCATGACATCTCTGTAGCCGACCTCTTTCGAAACGCGAGAGTAAAAAAAAAAAATGAACAGCTCTTCTGAATTTGTATACAGAAATTTAACGCGATCGCATATGAATGTAGCGAATAAAAAGCAAATATTCGATACGAAAATACTTGTTCATCTTGTGGATATATTTTCGAGGAAAAGAAATCATGTCAGCAGTCAGAGACCATTCTCGTCTTAGAATACTACGGAACTTTTTTATTTGTTATATAAAAAAAACACTACTTACTCGTATTACTTCGGAGGCATTTATTTCTAGTACGATATATGTATAGTATACAGGCAAGCCTCTCTACATGCGATTGTCCACCTTTAAAATTTTTTTTATGATGACCTATTTTCGAAATAACTAATCTTGACCACTGACTTCGAACTAGCTAAATGTAGTCAATTATATTTATATTTTATTACAACGGCCGTTCATATTACAAATCAATAGAGGATATATCATATTTTGTTTGGTATTGATTTGGATGTAAAATTCTTTTCATATAACTCGTATTTTTTAGGGCATGAAAATCGATAAACGATAGCCGAGTTTACTGAGAACTATGTAATGAAATTTTATACACAACGAATTTTTAATTTTAACTTTTACTTCGATCTGCAATAAAATGTTATTTCATGAAAATTACTTGCAAGTTTATACAAAACTGTTATTTTAATATTAATGATGTATATAATTGGAGCGTGTCCTTATAAATTATTCAATTAGAAGAAAATTTAGATATTTGAACGCAGAACAATATTACCACTCGTGTTTTGGCAAATTTTGTCTTCTGGTACTCACCCATCAGCAGGCCCAAATTGGTAGGTGTTTTTCCGGATTGCGGATCGTCCAACAAATCTCCAGTACTGTTTTACGAGAGCGCCATAGAAATCGGTCGCCGAGAAACATGGGGCGAATACAGAGAATCGAATTATAGTTGAGTCTATTCACGATAATATTAACGTATGTCATTAACTTACATTTCGGTCGTGTGTTCCACCACCAATTCCGCCACGTCGTCGGTTCGTTCAATTATCTGCTGCACCTCCTCGAAACTTCGATCGATCAAAGACACGCCGGACCATTCTAGCACCTACAAATAGCCATTTTGAACAATGCATATTATTTCATGATATAAAAGTATAATATCAATTTTTTGTATTATTTTACAATTATTATGCATTTCTATTTTTTTCCAACTATGTATGATGATTACTCTTAAGTACGTTGCAGAACGAACTTTATGAAAAAACGTGAAATATCTTAAAAACGTAAGTTTTGGCAACTTTATTGCAATATAGAACATCTCATCTCGGATATGAAAGAGAAAAGCAGAATTGTTTAGAAATTCCAGGCGGCTCGAGCCCTCGGCCTTGGTCCTGAAATTAAACGTTGAAACGCGTCTTGGCGAGGCAACAGGGTTGAATTGCAATCGGTCGTAAAGCATCCGGTCTCTCCAGCTCTTTAAGTACTTTAATTATTTTAATTACTTGAGCGGATTGCCGTAACGAAGACGGCGAGATCGTTGCCAGAGGTGACGGTAAGCTGCACAAACTTTTGGGGGGAAATCGCCGTGTTAATCCTTAAGGCCACTTGGCCGAAGAGACATTAAGATTAAGGGCCCATCCATCTTAACTCGTTATAAGCCGTTTGTCGTTGTATAAGATGAAAAAGCGTAAAAATTGATGAAATAGGCCTGACTAATAGAAACGCGTGCTTATCGTTAAGCATAATCAGCAAATTTAATAAATTAGACTCTCCAATTTCGAGTGATTTTCACGAATTTGGTTCCCAATATTCTTATTTAGCAACTCTTTCCATACTTGCACGTCGTATTCTCATTCCGAGATGCGTGCAAAGTGTAATTACATTTTAATTTATTTCATAAGATTACACAAGATGTCGCGTAATAATTAACGAGAATCGATTTAAACATCTGATTAGAATACTGTATAATTATTTCGGTACGATGTGAGAAAAATTCACGGGAGTGATATTTATATTTTATATGCTTTTGCATTTTTTCACAATGAAATGTTAAAAGCATTCGCAACACAATATCACGGACACGAGTGTCGACAGTTATTAAATCGCAAAATTTACGAATTGCTTGTCGCATATTTGTTTCAATTATTGCATATTGTATGTAAAATTTGAAAATACATTTGTTATTCTTTTCTACTTTATAATAATACCTATTTAAGATACCCGGTCCTTTGAGAAACATTATACCATGCGCGTTAATTACAGCACCCGGTGGCTTTCAATTAAACTGCGAGTGGAATCGAATGCAAATCGCTGTACGTTAGGGGAGAAGAAAGCACGCGCGATCGATACACCACGGCTATTTTTCTCTCGAATGGGAAAGTGTAAGAGCAAAAGATGGAATTGCGAACGGTGTTTGGAAATCAATTTATCGCATTTGAAAATGGACTAAAGCTAGGCAACGTGATACTTCGAGTAGTTATCTCTATTCTATAAATGATTCTATAAATATATCATAACGTCTGAGATAATTGTTTCATTGACATTAAAAGATATTAAACGTATATCACGCGATGAAATAATTGATTACTCATGTCTTCTTTTCATAGTACACAGAAATGTACAACTCGAATACGAGTTGGCTCATGTACAATTCTATGCATACGCATGTCGCGAGAGCACCCCCCATGCATTCTCATGACAAGTTCGCTTCGGTACTCGGTACAACAGGCTGCTGCACAATTTTCCTTTACAGACGGAACATTTATCGTTGTTGTAATATCGACAGCACTCATATTCGAGAACTCATAGCGCGAAAAATAAATTTTCCATTGACGTTAATTTACTGGAAGTCGAATAAATTTTCGCGCGAAATCTGTAATTTTAACGAAAAGAATTGATAAGGAAAGTTAGAATGCAAGAAATCCGAAGAGAAATATACAATTTTAAATCCTACAGATATTTGATGAAATGCAACAATAATGTAATGATTATAGGTAACAATAATATAATGATTAACGATACTCGGATCTATGTATGTGTATATTTAAATGAACGAAACTTTTCCTTTTCTGATGAAGAAATGCCTGCGATGAGAAACTTTGCATCGAAAGGGAAATATTTATCCAAGCAGGTGGAAAGGTGTTTCCAACTTTCCAAATATTGTCAAATAACTTTTGTATGCGAATCTTTCTGCTTCTGCATATTTCCGGATGCAATAAAGAGAAATAAAAGAAAAAAGAGAAAGGTAAAGATAGATAGCAATGTTGAATTTTTTATTTGATCAATTTTTTGTTTTATAAACGTGAGCCTTTTTGCTCCTTACTTTGAAATGTGTATATATATATATATATATATATATATATATACATATATACATATATCTAC
>VBVR01006167.1:0-10727 GCA_011638315.1 Tetramorium parvispinum
GACTTTACACTCATATGATGTGAATTCTTCTATCTATTTTTGTTGTGCGGTGTAAAATTCTTTGATTCAATGAATTGTTCACTTCGAAACGAGTAACATGTCCACTCTACATTAGAGTTAAGCAGTTACTTTTATGAAAAGTCAATTTTCACTGTTTACGAGTGGCAGTATTTTCACTCTCGCTTGAAGAGTGGCAGTATTTTCACTCGATTAGAGTTATATTTCATTCTAAGAAATTTAGAGAGTATTAATTCCCTGCGAGGAATTAATTTGCGTATATTTTCTCGAATAAAAAAAGAAGTCTTAAAATCTCGTAATATGCTTTGTCCTTTCTACGAATCGTCGTTGGAGAGATGCATATGCTCTTTTCGCATCTCAACGCGAGTGGAGTTTTTAATGTATGAGAATCGGCGCGTCCGCTTTTGCGCCAGAATGAACAGCACAGAATCCTCTTCAAGGATAATGGTTGGACGAGAGGACTCGAGAATGACCTAGGCGCACTAACATATAGCTTATATATTGCGAAAAGCATTGGGCTGCCGCATCGTTTCGTTATCGCGTATCTAGTGAACGCTAGAAAGCGGAGAATAATTTTACACGCGTCGTTCCATTCATTTGCGAAATTATCGAAAACGCATTCGATATGTGGAAAACATGTGAAGCTGCCCGAGGGAGCTAAAAATCGCGCGAATGTTATGAATTGCTTTGTACCTACGAATAGAAGCGCGATTAACTCGCTTTGTTATCACACAGATGTTATTTATATCCTTCTTATAAGATAAAATACAGCGTACAAGTCTTGAGCGAAAGCTTCCGCGTTGCTTACATCTTACATACCGTGTACGCTTTTAGAAGTGTCGCTATCGATTCTTCTACGTTTCTTGCTGCGCGGATAAAGGCGAGGATTAAACGACGTCTTTATAAACATTTCGCTAAAAGGGAATTTGAGAGCAGATTATTAAAAAATAAAAAAATTTTTGTCTGCCTCTCTGTTGAGAGCGGAAAGTAGTTGAAGTGCAGAGCTTAAAATTGTACAGCGCGTGGCGCAAATAGAATCGTTGATGTTTTGCAGTTTTGCAACACTGAGCCCTCCTTTGAGAATGGATAATAGATAAAAATGGTGCGGTATATGTTTCCTTGGTATTATCTTTCACGCAACTGGCCCGCATTAATTGTCGAAATGGGTCAAATCTTTTCGGCAGGTCGAAAGGGATCTTCGATAAGCGAATCTCTCTTCGTTATTTGCAGTACAGTGTAGAACCGTATCATATATAAAGAATATCATAGAATCTATTCATCTTTTTAATGACCAATTCTTTGGCAAGCGTAGTAAATATAAGAGAAAAATGACAAGAAAGGTTTTTATTCTTGCAATTTTCTATTACAACCGACGAATAAACCGAGTAAATAAATTTCGAACTGTAATTTCAGAAAGGTAATATCTCCTTTTTCAAATTGAAATTATGTCGGATAATATTAGCCGTTGGAGTTTAATTGAAAAAAAAAAAGAATTCGATAAAATCGATGACTATGCGACGATTATTTTTCTCGAGATGGACACGGAAGAAATTGGAATGTCTGTCAATTTCTTTTACTTTCCCTCTAGAAAGAGAGAGATTCCTGCCAGTGGCTTGTAATATTTGCTCGAAGCAGGACGACGAATACCGTCGCACCACATTATTTTTCTACATCACTTCCCATGCTATATATCGCTCCCCACGGCGACGGGTACACACGTCTGTATTACGTATTACAATTTTTATCCCTCGCGACATCGTGAAATTGATACGTAGCACGCTCCTTCAACGCCCTTGCCTCCACGTGCCTCAACGTGCCGCCGTTTTACGAACGGAACGAGAT
Organism: Tetramorium parvispinum; assembly: GCA_011638315.1. Taxonomy (NCBI): domain Eukaryota; kingdom Metazoa; phylum Arthropoda; class Insecta; order Hymenoptera; family Formicidae; genus Tetramorium; species Tetramorium parvispinum. The sequence continues at coordinate 1,861 of VBVR01006167.1, forward strand.
GCTGAGCAAACAATCCCGAGTAAGTAACTCTAGATCACGGGATATCTTGAGTCCCGATTAAAGCTGATAATTACAAGGAGGTTTCTCGAAATCGTCATCTCTAAATATCGTTGAGATATTAAAACGATTAAAGGATTAAGACGTTTAATCTTCTGAAAAACGGCGATCCCGACAACCGCGTGGCTTCGTGTGATGAACGCCGTTATCGCGAAAAGCCACCGCTGAAATTTAGCGAGTTTAAATGTTCCTCGTAATCCTGTTTCTGAAATCTTCGCGCGAATTTAATTTCACCAACGCGAATACTTTGTCACACTTGATTCTCCGAGCGTTACGTCGCGCGTCCTAACAAGTGTTATCAATAACTTTCTCGGTCCCGCCGCGGAAATGGAAATACTTCGAACTGATTTCACCGTAGGCCCCGTCCTCGTACATTTTCGCGCTCGGATGCGCGCTACGAAGTCGCTTATTTCATCGAACATGACGAGCCCTGTCTCGCTTATCGGAGTGCTCCTCCATTCTGTCTCGACGATTCATTCCGTTCTATTTTCGAAAACGCGATAACGTATTAACCTCGGGGGGAAAAACGGTTCATTAAGCCCGACGCTTGAGGGGGACGGTTCTACTCGAGGTGATTCTTTCGGCTAGATATTTTATACCGTAACGGTCCCCTCTCCACCCTGCTTCAGGCATCTGCCTAATTAATCGCGCGAGTATTCTTACTCTGAATTATTAGCGAAACACGTCACACTCGCTTCTACTCCGTTTATCACTTAACGCCTCGCTTTATCGTCGTTCACGGTCGCTGAATTTGACTTTTAAATCGCACTCTTGCCCGCCGGCGGGAAACGGGGGCGTGCACACGCGTCACCCCCGCCGGTACTTCTCCCTCCTGCAAAAATTTGCCTCACACAGTTTTGACGAGTAGTTCAGTAGTGGCCGCCAGCAGCGACGATATAATTTACAGATATATAGCAAAATACAAGAGCCCGTCCTGCACTCTGACATTTAATTTCGCCGTCGCGCCTCGGCGACTTTCGACTTTTAAGCATTACGAATTTTAGTTAAATACTGCACCTTCAAATTTGCTTCACAATTTTCTTTTTAATTCAGATTTATTTAGTTATTTATTCTTAATAGAAATTTAAAAAAGAGTGGCAACTAAATCTGTTTTCGTTTTCAATTAATTTACTTGTCTCGTGGGAAGATCGCCTTCAGCGAGACGAATATCAGACGGATGCATCTATCGCCGATTACGCTTTTGATACACGTGTACTTTTTAAAAAAGATTAACGCGCGGGACAGATAAAACCTATCCAAAGTTTTAACGTTTCTTTTTTATTACATCCACATATACACAGATAAAAGCAGCTTCGTTATTTATGTGTCAGCTACTATAGAGATGTCGGTAGGCAAAAAGAAAGGACCTCTATATCAAGCGGAACTTTTTGTTCCTGCGCGTCGGAAATATTCCAGCAATAATTTAGTAGGAAAAAAAAAAAACGGAGTACTCACTGTCGCCCGGTGTTGCAAGCGGCATGTTGCTCGACCCCGAAAAGTTTCGCCTCCGTATAATCCACGATTCTTTGATGTTTCCCTGATGCACTCCGCGATATACTCCAACACACTCGCGCGCGGACATATTCGTGAAACGCGTAAACGAATTTCTCCGTCGATCGATGTCAATCATGAATGTAGAAAGACATACGTCAGATTGCGATCGCGCGGACCATTTGGCACAGTTTGCTCGCAGATGTGTGTTCACAGATTTCGATTTGGGACGTTTTCGAAACTACCGAGCAACCTAATCGGCGATTAATTAAATCGCAGAACTGCTTGAAGCAAAACTTCCAAATATATAACGTTCTTCCTAATTTAATTTTTTTTTCCGATTACTTATTTACGAAACTCATTAAACGAAAAATCAATAATTATATGTATTAGTGAAATAATATTTATTACTAGATAAGTTGATCTCTGATTAAGTTAATTAATAATTATCAGCAAAATTTCTGAATGTATAACTCGCAGTTCCTAATTAAATATTTTTTTTATACATTAAAGAGAGAAATTAATAATTGTGTTAATCAAATAATACCGCTATTATTTGAAGTTAAACTTCGTTAAACTAATTAGCGGTTATCCGCAAAATTGCTTACAGCAAAATGTCAATTATACATACAAATGACTCGGAATTTATTTTTCATGTTCTTCCGTGTGTTAAAAAATTAATAAATTTTCTATGCTAATAAAATATGGATGTTATTGATAAATTAATCGGCAGGATTGCTTACAATAAAATATCCAATCATACAATTCATTGCTTCCATAACTCTATTCACATAGTTATCAAATTAATAATTCTTAATCAGATACAAATAATGAATTTCTTCTTAATCGCCGATTAAGTTGACAGAACTGATTCGTAGGCGCGACGCGTTTCTGGAGCCACTTGTCGACGACAGAGGTATCACGTCTCAGGCGATTACGGCGGACACGAGCGGATATCGTAGGGAATCGTCCTGTCTCGACAATCCCTCGCGGCGATCCCACGACGCTCCCTTTCAGCGCTCCTTGATCTTCCGGATCGTTGAGCCGCATTCGGGACGCCCGTCGTCGACTCCGGACACGCGAGATGCGTGCGTTAGAAAACGGCGACGTACCGGAGCGCGATATGGTCGACGGCGATCGCGAACGCCGAAACGATGATCACTAATTGCGGAGAATCACTAATCACGACGCGATGCGAGACAAGCGATACATCGAGACGATCGTCCGTCGCCAAACTCGACACTCCCGACACTCATTCTTACGCGAAACTCGCCCGGATCGGTCAGAGAAACGCGAAAACGCGGAGCGATCGCGATCCGCTTAACGCGACGCGACGATGTACGACGTGAACTAATCAACACTTGGTCACGTGACGCGCGAGAATTTCGCTCGTTCGCGCGGGAAACTTCTTAGCGGCGCGAATTTGAAATATTAATGGGGATATTGAAATTATGGGTGCTTTCTAGCAACGCACACAAACAACAAGGACGAAATGATTTACTGTGTAACACAATGAATCATTTCGTCCTTGTTGTTTGCTGAATGTTAAAGAAGGATGAAGTGATTCACTGTGTTATAAAGTGTCGTTGCTGGAAAGCACCTACCCAGTGAGAAATAGTTGGTCAAATCGATGTCGAATTGATATCGCGTCGAAAAGGCATCACGTCGACGTCGCGTCGATGTCTTTTCGATCATCGTTTCTCACTGAGTATTTTAGACACAGATGAAAATCACGTGAATTTTGCTTAAGTTTCGTGTAATTCGTGTTTGATGCCGACGGGTTAAAAATATTCGGATAGCGTCAAATATTTTTGTCATTACACCTGGCTGCACTCGCGCCCGAGTGTGAATGAAAAGTTTATGTAGAAAACATTTCTTGCATTTTACTGCATATTCCTGTGCGGCAAAATGACTCGGGAGCGCTGTTTTTTGCCGGATTTATAAAAAATCGAGGTTTTAATTACGATCCCGAACGCGATATCGCAGGATTTCGAAATTCACAAACTCGACGTTGTTTATAATAGACGGCGTTTGATACTTTTACATTTAATTACACTTTTCGTAATAATTTTTCAGAATTTCTCTCTCTGAGAAATTAATTGCGATAACAAACAGGAATTTTTCTTTTAATACAATATTGAAAATATATGAAGTAGTTTCGTTTTACATTTAGCAATCTGTTACATTAAACAAATATATGAAAAAAACACCGATTTCTTTTGAGATTTTTTTTGTATCCTACATTTACTTGCATAATTATTCAGTTAGCTCGCAAGAAATATTTTATAATTGCTATTAAATTTATAAGTAATACAATTTTCTATTATTATAATACATTATATACATATATTTATATCACTTATCCCGAAATATCGTGACAATCGCAGTAAGTAGATTATGAAACGAGCAATTTTCATTTGTTGCAATTTCTAATTTCGCAATTTACAAATTACATATTAATTCTTCTTTATAATGATTAATACAGTGACACATAAATTTTCAAAGCTAGGCGCAATTAGATGGCAGGTTGAATAGCACTGGTTTGAGTAGTATTTATGTCACTCTATTAGTCCGTAATATTGAGGAGAGGACAAACATGTCTCTGATTATATTTATATGCTGTGGCGAGAACGTTTCATTTGGTTAGAGCTCGATCCGTAATTTGATCTTCGCGAGAACATAAATTCCTCTTGCCGGTACAAGAGAAAGGATATTAGTTATCCTTTGCCCTCGGGAATCCCGCGGATCCTTCACTTCCTTCTTTCCTCTTCCTCTCGTCACCGCGAGTGTCCCAGTTGCACATCGCTTGCTCTTTCTCCTCTCCTATGCGGACAACGTTGTCGCGATGGGGATTGTTGTTACTATGGGGATCCCTTCTTAGCTTTTGTTCGGCATCGGGCAACGGCATGCCCGATTTTCACTCCTCCGTGGCCCGACGTGTCTCTCGTTTCCTTCTTCTTTTACCATCGTCCCCACGAGCCTTCTGGGACTTTCACGCGACGTTGAAACGTTGTTCATTCGTCAGCGAAACCGCTTCTTATCAAATCTTGAAGAAAACATTGTTATGTCTTATCCTTCTGCCTTATCTCTCTGGATAAATCGAAATTCTCTGGAAGTACGAGTAGCCAGAGATTTTTCATTGGACGTCACCTCACCATTTGATTCTATTCAAGATGACCACGTGAATTTTGCGATCGGAATGTTTCCGTGGGGAAATATTGTGATAAATGTATCGTTTAAAGAGAAAATATTTGTGTTGAAAATTGGAATTCTTCCAGTTCATTTTTTTAACTTTTGTCACAAACTACGTATTAGCAAAAAATAATGAACGATACAATGAACGATATGTTTAATTACAATTTTCGAAATAATATTGTACTATGTTACCAATTTGCCTGCAATTTTGCGAAACTTAGGAGAGTATCAACGAATAATTATAATACGCTAAGGATACGATATTTTTTGTAATAGCTAATTATGGCAGTGAATCCTCTTGAACAAAAATTACACTCTTTGTGAAAGAATTTCCTGGTGAAGATGTCGAGAAAGATATTTACCGACCGACGCCGTCATGTCTTTCATCTTTTAACGCCCACCTGTAGATCAGTATTTCTTCTAAGTCGTGCCTTAGGTACGACCACTTGGGACGAGCGCGATATCCTCGACACTCGTATTGTTACGTCCATCACGAACGATCGTATCACGAAATGTGATCCCTCAGTTGGAAATAATCGTGAGTCGCATGTCGTCGACTGGAACTGGATATGGATCATTCCTTCTGCTACTGTCATAAGTTACTTTCGATTTCCCTCGAACGACTTGATTTGGTGAAAACCACTACCGTACGATAGTACCATATATAGAGAACATCAGAGTTGGCAGGAAATTGAAGAACCGTGTCCGATAACAGGTAGAGAAAATAAACACTTAAAACAGATCCTTGCATGAAAAGGTCTTTTGCTAGTCGAGGGAGCTCTCTCGGAAGCAATTATCGTCGGCTGTAATGCCAATTTCAGTATTAAAAGGCTAGCGATGCTCCTGGTATTTTGCCTCTCGTACGTATTGCTCTTTTTTTCTTCCTTTCCCTTTCCTTTCCGTTCGATCTATTTTATGTCCCATTTATTTTACACTTTTCATTCGTGACATATTAATTTTATTTTAATTTAAATCATTTAGCGAGAGATTTAATATACATATATTATACGATATTAACTGTCTTCAACTCTCTTGCAATATTACAATATTTCTGTAATATTGTTTGAAATCGTTTGAGTTTGAAAATATGTATAACGGAAATTTCGCGTTTCAGAAGTTTAAAAAGTCCACGAAACATACATGTCCCAAAAGTAGTGAGAAAGTTAATCAAATACCCGATCTAAAATTTTCATTTCTCTCGCAGATGATAACTTTGTGCAGTATTTTTGAATTGTACAACTTGTGTTTTTTTTATGGTGTCGTCAAACATTCTTCTTCTGCAATAATAATCGTACTTTATTACAATCAATATAGTTTATACAACTAATTGACATTTATATAGATTTAATATACTATCAATATAATTATTCAGTATAATTATACTTGTCAGTATCATTTAATAATTGATGTATTATATAATTGATATATACAGTTCATATGTTTATCAATATACATTTAATTCTATAATAATTAACATACACTTAAAACTTTCTCTTTACTCATGTATATACACGTATAATGTATATATTAAAAATCACATTTCTTCGAACAATATCTTTTAAATATTTACTACTTCACACAAACGTCTTCGTGTAAAGCATATATTGATACTTCCATTATCGATTCCCTGTCATCCTCAAATATTTAACTCGCTAGAAAGCTTTAACGCGTGGCAGACATGATCGAGTTTACAAAACGTGCACACCGCACCGTCGATAAAGGGACATTTTATCATCATTTACGTGGAGAATACCGTTTCTATCTCATAATACGTTTCTGACATTTCCGAATAAAAATCGAAAAAATTCATTTTCGTATTGCACCGATATATTTTTACGAATCATTCTGTTTATGAATCATTTTATAGTTACATTTTTTTCTATTGTGGTACAGTTACGTTTTTTTCGTAGATTTTTACTGAAGAATGTTTAATTTTATTATTTTTAAATAGATTTTTATGTTCTTATAATATTTTCGTAATCGTCGAAAAATGATTGAAATTTAAAGTTTCAAAACAGAAATTATTTTAAATTACGTTTTAATAAATGTAAATACTATCACGTAACATCAATTATTAAAATGCAATTCATAAACAAATAATAATGGAAATAATAACAGCACAAGTGAAACAAACTCCTACAGTTTATTAATTATAACAGAGTAGTAATAATATCTATGTCAATTAAAATATCCAGAATGGCTAGATAAATGTTAGAGTGTTCTTTGTACTACTTTTTCGCCTGGAAAATCTTTCGCGAATTTTCATCCCGGATGAAAGCAGAGAGGATTTATTTTATCTCAAGGACGACTCTTTTTTGTATTTCTTTCCTTGCGTTCCGTTCTCCCTCATCTAACCGTTACTGGCCGTCAGCTTGCTCGCAGATGAACTTTCAAAACGATGCCGGATGGATTTTCCTTCCGACGAGTTTTGGGGTCGGATTTTATTAAGGCACTTCGCGTGGCCTGCATCGCGAGTCGCGATGCAGAGAAACGAGTCCTTCAATTTGCCTAGGTACTATCTCGCAGAGTTCTCCGCGAGTTTTTTCTGAGGATAAACTTTACTCGTTTTTACGAGGCCGCAATCACGGCGATCTCTGGCGATATTCTAGGAGTTATTATTACCTTCGAGCAAACATCTTAAGACATTTCTCGCCATTACGAGAGACTTTACCACGTGGCGTTATATACAACTAAATGCAATGTCTGAGGAATTATAATCGTCGAAAACACTTTGTACTATGAAACATGTACGAAACCACTGCAAGTTTAATATTTTTTTAAAGTATTTTATTCTGAAAAATAAATCAAGCGTTGTCTTTGTTTTATTACAATGGTTTAAACTTTGAGAAGAAATAATGTTAAGAGATTAAGTTTCTGGATAATTACTGAATAATTACTGTAAGATTTAAAAGAAATAATTCTCATTGGATAGCGGAAGAAAATTTCCAGACGAGAGTTGATGATATATATTTCGGTGCTCGATTAATAATATTATACTCTTGGATCTCGTATTGAATGCATTTGCATTTGCATTCCCCTTTTTGTGAGGAATTATTAATATTCAATTGACTTCAAGTGCAGTAATAAACATAGTTTATGAAAGCATGTTTATGCTTTACAATGGCTGAATTGAAAATGCAACAACTGACGAATGCGCGTTCACGTAAATTTTTGAAATATGTAATCTCGTTTCTTGTATCCCACCTATGTACTAGTTTCTGGTTACAACGCTTCGAATTACACACGCGTGTCGTGTTGCGTGAAATTACATTCAGGAGCGAATATGATATTGCGGAATATCTATTGCGCGTTCATAATTTCAATGTTAACGCGATGCTTGCACAAGTAATTCATTTTATGCAATGTTATATGAAGTAAGTCACACAATACAATTGCAGATCTGGAAAATAATAAACATAAGGATATATTTATATACATGTGTTGTGGTGTATGTGTGTTTATATAAAACATTATTTATATTTTTTTTTGTTATCGTAGCATTACATATTTTCACAAGAAAAATTAAATGGAATACATAACAATGCAAGAATAAGAAAATTTTCTTTAATTTAATTTTGTAATCTGTTACATAATTTAAAATCATCCCACCTAGCATTTTTCTCGCGAAAATATACGGTGCTGCAATAACAAGAAAACGTAAACAATTTTTTACATAAATTAATTTTATTTCCCATTTTGATTCATAAATAGTCCTATTTCGCTCTATGGTCGCATAACGCAAGCCATTTTCCGCTCAGCTCTCGCAATCGGCATTATTAACGTACAATAGATGTTGAAACAGGAAATGTCAAAGCTGTCGTATTAATGACGTTTCGCCGGCCGATAATAGAAGCCACAATGTGACGTTAAACCACGTATTATGGCAACGCGAGGTGGTGATCCGGATGGTCTACTTGGCATGCGTTACTATTATAATGTCTCATAAAATCGAGCATTAGGAAATCAAAAAGTCATAATGCGAACAAACGAACAAGTATATACACATGATTCATTCAATATTTATTAATAAAAAAAAATAAAAAGCATTTATTCATATTGCAATATAAAATTTTTTTAATTATATAATATTTTCTTAAATTTAAATCTTTTTTACAATTAATTAA
>VBVR01006168.1:0-10728 GCA_011638315.1 Tetramorium parvispinum
ATATGTGTCTATTATTTTTGGCTAATCTACAAATATACTGAGTTTCATTAAAATCGGCGAGTCAGACAAAGGTAGGTTTACTTATCAGTATTTCTTTTCTCTCTTTCGTCCTTCTTTCCACCCAACCCTTCTTACTACGTCTCACAATGTTTCTACGCTAATTTGTTTACGTAATCTCATCTTCGTCCTTTCTGCCGTCTCTCGCAACACCTATTTTATCCTAACTCACGGTATTTCTCTCTATTTCGCTTTGATACCGGTTCACCATGAACCGACCCTCCAAATTTCATTAATTCGAGACCGCCAGACGACAGATGTTAAACGCAAATGTTAAACGTGGGACACGCGACACTCGAGACAATGTGGTTACACTGTACACAAGAATTTCTACACTGTAACCAGAACGAAATTTTCCTTGGAAAATTATTTAAGACGATGAACGTAATTATTAATGCTGACACGAGCGTACGTACTCCGTTGTCTTCTTTAATATCTGTGTTGTTTAGCCCAGAATATGCTAATAATATAATTCTATATTATAATATATATTCTGCGATGATAGTGACTGTCTAGTAAAATTACATCATTAAAAATGTCATAATGGCACTTAAATGCTTCCGTATATTTCAGAGATATTTCCAAGATTACTGTTATCGTGCGTGGAACAATAACGCTAATTACGACGAAACCAGAAGTAATTTGCAAAAACATGGACGTTACAACAATCTCGGAAACTTTGTTTATTAGGTTCGTTAGATCTTCTCCTATAGACTTAGAAGCCGAGATATTAACGATTCTGCAGCCGAGCGGGATCAAGAAGTTGAACGAACTCCCAGCATGCGTTACGAATTATCTCTCATTATGCTCGGTCTACCTTGAACTCCAGTTGCGCTTGAGTATAGCATGCCAATTGCTTTCGGTTTCAAGTGAACGAGGTCGCGCGCACGTAAGAAATTTCGCCGTTATGAATTGATAGTCGTGCCTGCAACGTGACATGAAGTGTTGTCACGTGCGACAAAGCACGAGTCTCGAGATGAAATTTTCTTCGTCGTTGTAGGAAGGGCCAACGGCCTTTCTCTCCACTCTACTGTGTTTTATTATTTCCTTCTGACGCGCTTCCTCCGTCGCCGTGACAATTTCTTTGTGTTTCTCGATGTTACAGTATTGCGAATTGAATAACGCTGTTTATTTTAGAAATAACGGAAGTTAATTTCTGGGATGATTTAACGAATTTAATAAATTTAATTTAATTGGGGAAGAGTTAATACACACGCAAAGTATCACATTCTTTTCCGTCGTGCATTTATTTCAGCTGGGTTTTAAAAATAAGTTTCTCCCGTTATTTTCATATATTATTTCGTTTCGTACATTATTACATATTTCATAATTATGTTTAGTGATCAAAAAATATTTCAATCATATGCACGGAAGATGATTAATAAAGTAATTACAACAAAGGGGCTAACGAGTTACTAGGGGATGTTGATTAATATACCTAAAATTTAATCAGGATACGAACGTGGATTGTGCTCGCGTGTATATTAAATCCCGCGAAGAAACTTTCGCGTCCCGAGCGAAACAGCGGGAAGTTCGCAGCACGCAGAACGGCCGTAACACGCGAAACTGGATACGAGCTCGGTGTGTCCAAATTGTCGCGAGCGAGATTACTCGGGTAATCCGCGCGCAGGCATTCACCTACGGAAAAGCGACAGCGAGTTTAGCTGTTTAAGCTCTCTATGAGACCCGAATTCCCAGATGAATTCGATATCGTCTCTTGTGCGCTACGATTTCTCCATTTCCATCTCTTCACGCGTATCCGCACGAATCTCAAACACCTTCGGGGTAAGTCACACATGTGTCGAAGTGAAAACTCGACGAGGTAGTGTACCTTTCGCATCTGATAGCACAGCAATGACATTGGCTTCTCTTCCGTTTTTTATGACGTCGACAAAGCGCGAGAATGCGCGTCAATCGGCTGTGAACTCGTAAAACGTCGTTTCCCAACGCCGATATTGCGATTACGCGGCCTGATTCTTTCTCCTCGTTTTCCCTCGGTATCCGTAAATCTTATATCTGGAGTGGAAGGATAGCGACAACTCCGACGACAGAGTGAGTAACGCGAGACCTTCTTGTACAACGCACGATGCTACGTCGCTAACCTTGTCTCTCACCACACGTTCGAGAAACCGACGATATCCTTACTAGAGATTCCAGCAACGACATCGTTAAAGCGTCCATAAAAGTGGCCGTGGATTTGGCCGCTTTATGGATCGCGGGGCCGCGATATTTTTTTTTAGGGTCAGCAGCAGCGTTAACGTCGTTAAATTTACGACGCGTTCGCTATAATATATACGAGTCTAAATTTCTAATTTAGTGACATTATGGCGACAGCAGCGAACTCTTGCCGGATCGCGAGGGGTGACAATAGAGAACGATCGACGGTGCCCTGGACCGCCCTCGTTTGTCATGCCGGGGGCACAAATAAAGCATAAAGTCGTACGGGTGGCGAGCGCGGACAAGGTGCGAGGCACGGCGTCGCGTTAAATAAAAGATGCGAATGCATGCCGAGTAACTGTGCGGTTTTAAATTCTCGTAATGAAACCGTAAAGCACGCAGACAGAGAATTCACTTTATGGCCGGTTCGAGTGCCGCTAGACTGCTGCCCGTATAAATTTATACACACTTAAAGCGGACCTCTCCCGGTTGTTTCGATAAATGTATCGCCCTCACTCGCATTTGGTATTCCCATGACTCTTGGCATCTGCTACAAGTACGAGGTAACGTTTATGAGCCAGCAAAATCTTTCCTGCTTAAGCCGGAATCATACATATTAAAATTTCAATACGTAGAAAATAAAAATCGGAAAGAGAGAGAAAGAAAGAACGAAAAAGAAAAAGAAATTTATAGCTATACTAGGCATACTAGCTATTTTTAGCTAGAATTTGTTGTTTTATAAGCAAAAGACTAAACGAAAATTTGAGTCGAGTGAGCCTGTGATTTAATCATAATTCTAATAAACATGACAGACTTTAACCGTTAAATATACAACGTTTCCAAGTGAAATCAATGTGGAAGCCCTATCATGAATTTTATTTTTCCTTAGCTTATTTCTATCAAAATAATTGTATCAAAATCAAAATTTGTCGACATTTCTCAAGAACATGATTTGAACAAAAGGCTATATAGATAATATATAAATAATTCTTCTGAACCATAGTTTCAATGTCCATGCATAGATTGATCAAGATTGGTTGAACCGTCTAGGAAGAATTTGCAGTCAAAAAGGTAAAAATGAATCTACAAGATATATTGTGATTACTTTTTTTATCGAAGACAACGAATTTGGATAATTTTGGAACTTTATTTACAGTTTTTTTAATAACTTTGTAGTTTGTAAATATTCTATTGTTGTTTATACGTCGTTTTAAAATGGAATTGAATAAGAGACGAAAACTTTCTGAAAAATAGCCATCGTACATATACATCGTAACTTACATATCCGGCAGGCACGCGTACGCGCCGAATTGTCGGACGCATGTACGTATAAGTGGCGACAAAGCGCACGGTGCTGAGAAGAGACGAGAGACGAGAGACGACGCGAGAGCAGAAGGGAGAAAAGGGCAGGTGTTTTGCGAGGCCGCTAAGGCGGACGTTGGCGCGCGTTGTTGGACCGCGAGACTCGTTCAGGAGGCTGTTCAACCTTCCTTCGCCGCCGTCGCCGCAGTCGGACACCCTCAGTCGTTCTCTCTCCCTCGCGGAACAGCCGTGTTTCACCGATCTCTTCGGATCTTCTCACACCTGGCTGCGTCTACCTGCCTAGGCGATTGCCTCGTCCGGCTCGACTCGCTCGGCGCACTCGCGTTCTCTCTTTCATTCTTCGTTGCCCTCCTCCGTTCTCTCCTGCTTCGCTCACTTCCTACCTTGCAATCCTTACCTTGGCTACCTGTCTTAGCCAATCGTCCATCTCTCTTTCTCTCTCTCTCTCTCTCTCTCTCTTTCCGTCTTTGTCCCTTTCCGCCTCCATTTTGCTGTCGTATCGCCTTACTTTCAAGCGAACGGCGGCCGACACGAATATCCGAACATTTTTCCTCTCTTCCTTTCTCTTCTTCTTCATCGTGTTTGCTCTTTTACCGTCACCCAACGCGTCCTCGTGATCTTATTCTCATTCCTGACGCATGCGGCTCATTATGCAGGGTTATGCATCGGCGAACCGATTGCGTTCTGGCCATGTTGGCGGAAAGATTTTTTCACGTTGCCACTGATTGCAATCCGCAGCGCCGCGTTGGCATGATCGATCGCGTTCGAATTCGCTCTTGCTCGTGGTACCGGCGATATTCTTCAGGAATAAGCGATCCGAGAAAGGCGTGGGTGTGTTACGCGATAAACCCGTTTTCCTGAGCTTCGCCTTGCAGCGGCGATTCCCCGAGATACCGATGGAATTCCCGTAATCGTTGTGATTTGCCTTCCAAGGAAGATAGGTGCGTTCTTTATCTCGCGATTCTTCCGTCGATTGAAAATTATCCTCCATCGCGATTGCCGACGATCTTCTTTTCCTGATTCCGCTGAACGCGGAAAGTGCGATGAGAAATATTGTTCAAGGATATATTGCGACACGTGGAGATGGCGTGGCGATAACAGTGTCATCGAGAAGATAAGTTGGATGTAGTATTTCAATGCGGAAGTATTTCGAGAATTTTGTTCCGCGATTGGAAAGCGATATCGATCGCTGTCGCGATCCGTTGTCGCGCGAATGTAAATCTGTAAAAGAATCAGCCAGCCATGTACGGACTGAAGATTGTCTTCTGGAATGAGACGCAAAGTCACAGATAGATTTCGTTGTTAGAATATTCTATTGTAGACATTTCCCGTGTTTCAATTTTCTCGATATCGATGGAATCTTTTCAATTTGCATTCCTTCACATTGAAAACCAATTTTCCACTCTAACCGCTTTTGTCCTATAATTGAGATTTTCCCATCAAGGTGTGTGATTGTCGGAGAGTTATATGATTTCCATACGCGTTCGCGCATCGACATGAGTCATCATGTCTGACACAAGCATTCATTCATAATGCAAGAGACTTTCCTGAGATATTTCTAATAATGTCAAAGAATTCTAAGGTAGATTACGTATTGACAATTTATTTTGTGTTAGCAAGTAGCATCTGGAAAAAAAATTATTAAAAAAAAATCGTAAAATTGTGATTTAAAAAGTTGTTACCGCGTATTTATGCACCATCATAGAACATACTCAACCGAGAGAGATCTTTCTTGAATTTCCCAGAGACACAGTTGTATAAGCTGAGTTGCATCGCAGAAAGAATAATCTGTACCTTTAGCAATTTCGAAAATTTTCGTATTCAAATCTAAAGAGCAATACTCGGTACATCAATGCGTTTGCATTTCCACACGCTGTTCGCAGATTCACTTGTAATGAGTGTAGGGCGCAATGTGATACTCGGTGCACCAGCGAGGCGTTACAATACGATGATGAAAAAAAATCACGCGACGATGTTCGCTAAGTGGAGCTCGCTGAAAAGTTCGACAACAATTTTTAATTGCGACGTGTAACACGACATGTAACACGTCGCGCCGTGCTTCGTACTGCGATCTGGCGCGAGCATTGATCCCAACCGCGATTTCCTCTCTCGCTTCGTAGGGCCTCGCTGTCGTGGGTCAACCAGAAAGTCGTGTTTTTCACGCTTCCGTGGAACGCGTCGAAAAGCTCGGTGCGAGATCTCGGACAATAGATGCAGCCTCGACGCGATTGATGAATGAATCCACCGGACAGCACCATAGCGCGAGGCCTGGAAGCATATCGCTGTTTCCGGATTTTCGACTTTTTTTTCTCGTCTCCCTAACGTTTCGTCACACTGAACGTGCACCGGGGGACCTTGCAGATCGGTATACGCGGGTTTTGTTTCCCCAAAATATTGAAATATCGGGATTATACGATACGTAGATCCAATTTGATCGAAAATGAAGGAGCGACTTTGATTTACGGTCTGCCGACATTGGTTTAGATATTTGTGCGCGCTGCGTGTTGATAGATCCACGTTACTGGGTCGTGGCCAGGTTTATACCTTAAAAGCGAAAAACCATTTTCAAATCGGCTTATTTTTATCTGACTTTTTCAGTCGCACGGTCCGTTTTTCTAAAAGGAATTGCGTGTTTATACGAACGTAATCGGGGAACGTCAAGTTTCCGGCTATCTGATTTTACATCGATCACGCGGATTATAATTTCATAGAAAATGACTTATAAAAATAGATATTAACCGCACGTTAAAATAGCAGAAACGTTTTCACATGTGCCTAGACTGACCCTGAAATACTCCGTTACATTCTAAAAGATAAATGTAAAAAAACCGCATACGTATGAATGTCTGGATGTCACGGACATGGCTTATGTGAAAGTAGCAAACGCCATAAACGCGCCTGTTATTATCATAATCTCTACGTAGCTGCTTATGTAACACGATTGTTCGCACCATCTGCTACGATATCGTCGCGCCTCCAGGCGATAAAAAATCTGCGAGGTCGGCTCGGATATTTGCATTTGCATTTGCACTGTAGGTCAATGTAAACGATTCGAGGCGCGGAGACTGAGAGCGAGTCGAGAGGCTCGTGAGAAAATAACGCGGGAGAAAATTCGCGCAAGGTGATCGAGTACCGAGCTCGTTGTCATAAGCGCCCGCATATTACGAGCGGCACGTCTAAGAATGTATCTCTCATCATCGTATCGGTGCGCCGCCTCTGTCGAGATTAGTCTCTCCCGGCATTATCCCCGATGCGTTGATTATCGACAAGGACGCTAAATACATTACGCGCGATCACGTTATGGACTTTCGTCGTTTTGCAACGATCTGTTTGCATCGTGCGGACTCGCGCACTCTTGGCGGTACTTACTCGTTTCATCTTGCTGCTGACAATGAGAGATACAGTCTATTGTTACACGTTGTTACAAATTACAGGCAGAGATGTGCGACATTTTTTTTTAAACCCCTCTATTACACTGCGTAACAGTTTATCCCGCCTTGTTGTATTTTAAGAAAATAAGTTTTAACGTTGTTAAACAAATTATACAAAACATTGCGGCGAACAGTTAACGTACGTATTTTTAAAATGAACGTTTTTGTGTTAATTCTCTGAGCTACAATAAATACGGAATAAATTGATAGAGAAATCAGTAAATTGCATTATACAGCTGCGACGAACAGAGTTAGAAATACAATATCAACTCGCGTTATTTATTGATAGGTACCGTCGCTTTTAAATATTTACGAGCTAACTATTACTCATGAATATGCATTTTCACGGCGTAATAAAGCTCTCTTGTTTTTCCCGGTTGTATATTAATATAGCACAACCTTCCACATTTCCCTAACGTGTATTATATCTATCGCAAATATTATTTGAAATAATTAATAAAAAAACAACTATTAACAATTATTCATATAAAATAAAAAAAATAAGTTTTTTTTACAAGAACTTCTCCATGTACAATTAAATTATTAGATTCAAGAAAACGAGATATCTTATAATGATAAAAACTACAAGTATGTGAAGACAGAAAATGAATTTTCAGATAATAGCCGACTAGATACATGTCTTTCTTATACGCGAACAATGCCAGTTTACGTTGAAGAAAGGATAATTACTCGGTAGCAGGTCGGTTAGCTTGAGTGATTTTTGGTTCTCTTTAGTCTCGTGCTATTCTTTCCAACATCAAGAGCTCGCTTGTTCCCGGAAAGAAGTGACGAACGAGGCGATGTGAACAAAGACCGATCACCTCTCTGAAATGATCTTGAGTATTCCGAGCTTCTCTCTGTGTAAATAAGACAGTGTAATGACCACGACGCTTCCACAGAACACGAGCTGTAATAAGCTGTCAGACTTTCTCGTTTCGTATTTCCAATTATACACATAGGTGTGTGATTTCGTCGAGAAAATACCTGATTAATTCATCGCGAGGCAAATGAAAGCTGACATATCCTAATTTAGAGTGGAATTGTAATAATAATTTTATGAATAGCTATACATTTTTACGCTGTCTGTTGAAAAAAAAAACGAAAGAAATGTGACGGTATCTTCGTGACAGAATTCGGAATCTCTCTCCCGGAATACATTTTTAGTTTCCCTCATTTTTCTTAACCACGAAATTCACTTACGCTTTGCGCTCGCGCCGCAACGATACCGTATTTTCCGCGGCGGATTGCTCGGTCATTGAACGACGTCCCACCGAAAGTGCCACCCGCGACAAAGACCTGTCGCGTAAAAAGCCTATACGCTGCATTTTCATCCTCCTCCCCGGCGTCGGCGCTCGCGTGCAGTCCCGGCTCCCACGATACTTTTTTCTATTTTGTCGCCCGTCGCGGAAACGCGTTTCATGGTGAAACGCCTGAAACGCGTCCGCTAGCGGACAAAGCAAGATAGAGAAATGACACGGTACTGCGAAACACCGGTCGAGTTATTTTCACCGGTCGAAAGTGGAGTAACAGTGGCAGTGGCAGTGCCTCGCACAGCTCCGAGAGCTGAATGTGGGAAATTCACAAAGCAGGATATATTTTTAGAACCAGACAAGCCCATTAGGCGCCACCATTGCCGAGCGTGTTAGCGGTTAACCCTTCGGCTCGAAATCAAAGACGGATAGTTGTCTCGCCGTCGCGTCAAGCAGATTGCGATTGCTTTAGAATCCGATCTTTTTGAAGTTCGGACCAGTCCTTGTCTTTTATCTCCCCCGGAGATTCTGTTGCAGGTCACATGGTTGGCGAAATATTTGCATTCCGGGCATGCAAATACCGCATGTTCGGCTTGCTTTTATTTCCCGACGTGCTCGATGTTCCCTGAGGAACAATCTTTGCACAGCAGTACGTTATTTTCATCGAGTAATCCAACATGATACATTTTCTCTGTGCTTTTCGGTGTACTAAATCATGTATCATGCTACTGAATCAAAAAAGTCAGAGGCGGATTCAAAAGTCAAACAGAAGCTAAAAAGAGACCCGTGCAATTCTATTTCGCTCTCACGTGACTCTTTTTAATCTTGTCACGTTTAGTTTACCGGTTCAACTGTTCTCTCGTCGATCTAACGTTGACGTCACAGCGAATTGGACCGCAATCTCGGATAAACTAGCCTCCGCTGGATGGTTCCGTAAAATCTGGTCTTTGGCAAGAGTCTAACGTTTTCATTCGCCGTCCACACGGCGCGACGACCGCAGTTTAATTTACGGTGCCTCGTTGCCAGTCGCTAGAAACGTCCGACCACAGAACCACAGCGGGCTACAAATATGAAACCCGCCGTGAACGAGAATTCTCAAGATCTAGGCGCACCCCGGGGGGACTTGTGGACAGCGCCGTTATACGAGGCGACGTAATTTAATCTTCATTGAGCGCGGCACATTTTTCTACCATTTTTAGAAACGTGCACGCCTGGTTGCAAAATGCATCAGCAGATATTTCACGTTCGCTAAAAGCAATCCTGTTAAATATGACATTTCATAGTCATTCGCGTTATTAAGTTTTCCCTGGAATTCCATTTTTTTTTCAGGCACAAATAGCAGCAGTAGTATAATTATAATTTTATGACACATGCAGACCGCAACGAAAAAAATTAAAAGCTTGGCTCATATTAAAACTCTAAAAAATTAGAAAGGAAAACGTAATTTTGCGAATATAATAGCGTAGATTGAGTTGTATCAATAAAGATCAGGTATACGTAGTTTGTATTCTCTCGACGTTTATTTCGCCGAGAATGAGTCACTCGGATTTCACACGAGCGGAAATCGAATGAGCGCTTTCTACTACGAAGGCAAACACTAGCTCTGGCTGTGTCGTCCTTTCTTCTTGTCGCGATCCTTGTCGGTTGACTGGATGTACACCGAGTACATTAGCAACCACAACATCGGATACCGCGGATGCTGAAGGGTTCGGGTAGAAACAAGGTCGGGAGAGGCCGAGGAAGCTTTGACAGCTGTTGGCCGGCTTTTGCCTCGCTGTCTACCACTGTACGGAATAGACGAGAACACGATGGGCCGCTATATGGGCTCTGAATGCTCTCCCGTTTCGAGTAACTCCTCAGGCCACTTCAAACGTCGCGTCCATTTTGATTCATGTCGGCGTTTCCATTCACCACGAGAGAAACGTAATGGGAGCGAACGCGTGTACGTTTTTGTAGCGAGTCGTGATATAACAGGCACGATTATGGCGTTTAGAATAACACTTGCGCTCCGTATGCAAAGAGCTCTTTATACATTTTTCTGCAATTTATATGTCAGTTGTGTATGTCAAGCTGTATTAAATTTTTTTTATCGAATATTATTCTATGCTATTTTCGTCTGGTGGGATCTAATTGCGGAAAATGTAGAAAGTAAATGAGAACGTGCTGTAGCTCGATAATGAGTTCAAAATGTCATTTTCAGAAAATACCTTTTGGGCTACTTAAAACGTTATGTTTATTTTGGTTCGCATCAACAGCAATTAATTAATAGTCTAAATAAAGAATCGTTCTCAATTCTAAAATTAATTGTAGTTCCCACAGGAACGATCCAAATTGTCGTTTGAACTTATAAGTAAATCTCGAACTCGATATAGGGGAGAGTTGCCAAATGCGTACCACTTAAGCTATTTTTTATTATATTTTACATTTGGTACCTTTTGGAATGCAAATAAACGTTGGAAATTGTAGTTTGATATTTAAGGCACCTATTATTACATGTTAAACCTTTCACT
>VBVR01006169.1:0-10725 GCA_011638315.1 Tetramorium parvispinum
AAAGACACTCAGATACTCGGAAAGATTGCCAGTTTTCGGCGACGCATTCGGATCCATTCACGCAAAAGCCACTATATCCCTTTCACGCGAAGAGCATGATGTTGTCGAAATGCTATCGTCGTTCTCGACAGAAGAACGATTTGAATTTGCTAGTCGACTCCATCTAGAATTCAATTTAATTATACATACATAATAAATTATGACGTAATATTCCTAATGCACACATACACACAATCTTGCGAGATTGCCTTGCGAATGTTACGATTGGAATGATGTTGAACGTCTCGTTCAAGGCTTTTACCTTTCGTAGTAAGAGATTTATAAATAAAAGCCGCATATACATATTATATTACTTGTATCTTATCTTAGAAGAGAAGATGGTAGAAAAGACTGTAGCTGTAGTAGCTTTAAACATGCGCAAGTAGTCTAACTGGGACGCTTACTGTTGGTTCGATAAGCGATAGAAGGTAGTAGTACACCTTCGTTGTACATATTTTTACTTTTTCCGTTATTTTTACTTTTCTCTATTTGGACGTTCTCAATACCAATGACTTTATATTGTTCCTTTATTTTGTCAGACTTTCTAATTGATACGCGATTGACACTTTTGAACAACTGCTTGAGCAAGCTTGCTCTCGATGGAAATCTGAGAGGTTTTTTTTCTCGAGAGTTAGAAAATTTGCCAAACATTGATCTCGCTCTTTACACAAAGAGGCCCCATCCTCGGACGGTATAATGCATGCAACGGTGTTTATATACTTATTAAGATATTTACAATACGATTGTCATTTTGCGATCGGTCGAATCGCATTCAGCATGCAAGTCATTAATATTTGCAATTCGATTCTCTTGGAGAAGAAAGTGCAAGTTTCTCAAATATGATAAAAGCTCTCGATAAAATAAACTTTTCGTCGCGCGTTACAAATAGTAAATAACAAATGCGGCAAAGCGCCAAGAAGTAAAGTAAGAAGAAAAGAGTATATTATATGTATATACATAATACACATATAGTAAAATGTCACTAGTGCTGATCATAAAAAATGGATCGATAACGCGTTAAAGATAAATGTAAATTTGAGGAGATTGACGTCGCGCGGGAAGCGACAACTTTCAAGTGTCGAAAACATTGATAAGAAAATTGTTGTGCGCCCAATAAGCGGTGAGCGTGTCAAGCATGTATTCAATATGGACCAAGTCAGGATTATCTTGTCGATGTGGCGTCAAAATATGGCGATATAATTTGTTGTCGCATTATCGCCATATTACTGAAGAAGCTGTCATAGAATCGGTACTTGATTCGAAACATATTAATCCTACTTTTTCTCTCCCTTCTTTCTTTTCCTATATACTATAAAGTTGAAGCTTTTTCTCAGAAATTCGATCTGTATCGGCTCGATAAAGGGCCGGTCGGAAAATCAACTTTAAACACGGAAGATGCTACATATGCGCTCAAGACAATGAACTATATACGTCGAATGGAGAACAAGGCCGCAGAATTGTATAGACAACGGCTCATCAATGGCTTCTTACACTTATACGTTGGTCAGGTGAATGAAAAAATATAGATGCGACGTGCGTACGTGACGGTTGAGACTGATATACATGTGGTATATCGTATGATTTCAGGAAGCTATAGCTGTAGGTCTGAAGATGGCTTTGGCCGAACGAGACACCGTTATTACGGCATACAGATGCCACAGTTTCGCCGTCGTGTTCGGTATGCCGATTCGTTCGGTTCTCGCGGAGCTCATGGGTCGCAAGACAGGTGCGACAAAGGGTAAGGGCGGCTCCATGCACATGTACGCCCCGCGATTTTACGGTGGCGAGGGTATCGTCGGCGGACAGGTAAAAAAGTGCGCTCTCGTTTCCATTATGCTATACTCTCTCTCTCTCTCTCTCTCTTGGTTTGAATCGCATTCTCACTAATGTCCATTTCTACCACGACAGCGTAACTTTAATCTCAGTTTAACTTACTTTTCATCTTTTTCTAATTCTTAGGACTAAAAAAAGATAGAAAATATGTTAAATCAAAATTAGAGTTACGCTGCCGTGGTAGAAATGGACATAAGCCTATTAATTGGCGCCTAGCGTTACGATTACCTATTACCTTTTATTAGGTACCCATCGGCACCGGTATAGCCTTGGCCCACAAGTACAACGGCACAGGTGCCGTGTCCTTAACGTTGTACGGCGACGGTGCAGCCTCGCAGGGTCAAGTCTATGAAGCTTGGAACATGGCGAAGCTTTGGAATCTACCAGTGGTTTACATCTGCGAAAATAATAGATACGGCATGGGTACAGCCGTACATCGACATTCCGCCAACACTCGATTTTATACGCGCGGAGATCTCATACCAGGAATAAAGGTAAATTACAGATGCATTCCCCATCCCGCTTTCGCGACCTTATCTCCTACTGTCCAACTCTACTCTACTCTACTCTAGACTTACGTTCATTAACGCTCTTACGCTTCATTAACGTTCGTGTATGTCATGTCCGCTAATCCCCACCATCATCTATACCGCAATATTACAATAATGTACCCTCGCCGGGAAATGCGCATCTCGCGTACAGGTCGATGGGATGAAGATCATCGATGTGCGAGAAGCCATACGCTTTAGTAGGGATTATGCACTCAGAAATGGCCCGATTGTGCTGGAAATGGTGACTTATCGTTATTTCGGACACAGTATGAGCGATCCTGGTGATTCGTATCGTACTAGAGAAGAAATTAAAGCTGTGCAGACCGAGCAAGATCCAATCATGCTTTTTACCAAACTCATCGTAGACAAAGGCCTTATGACTGAAAAAGACGTCGAGGTATAACTTTGGCCGTATGAAAAATATTCTCAAACTTTCATGTGTGTGTGTGTGTGTGTTTTGTAATTAGAAATTGAAGCGGATATTATGCTTCAAACTTTGTTGTACAATTAAAATGATAACTGTGCTTCAAATCCTCGGTGTATGTTTAGAACGTACGAAAGTCAGTCTACAAAGAAGTTGATGAGGAAGTGGAGCAAGCCAAGGCCGATCAGTGGCCAGAAATGTCAGAAATCTCGACCGACGTTTGTGTCAAACCGTTAGAAAAAATTCGCGGTAAAGTTCCTTGGGAATTACACTGAAAGAATTACCCTGAAGTAATTTCCTACCGTATAGCTATTACGTACTCTCTCCGTGAGTTTTTATGTATTCACTAGTAAGATTTAAATTACTCGCGATTGTGACAGTGTATGTATCACAGGCTGCGGTCGACTTGACGCTACAAATGCTTTGAAGCAGTTTTCTTCTCCTTTCTTTCAATAAAGATAGAAGGAGAAGAAAAATGCTTCGAAGCATTTGTATCGTCAAGTCGACCGACCGATCACAGCCTTAATATATCATATAAAAATATATATCACGTGTAACACAGAATCAAACGCCTACCTTTTTATGATTTTTAAAACTATGGCGAAACAGTCTAAAACTTTTGGAGAGCTATCAACAAAATATAAAAGCGTTTATTTGTGTTATCCTCTTCTTGACTGAATTCTTTCGATTTCGTGCGTTACAGGTACCTATATAGTCAACCAGATTCAGCTAAATTAATTTAAATTAGTTTTGATATGATAAGAAACGCAGTCATTCTTGATAAATCCTTTTCCTTCAATCTGCTTGCGACGCAATTGATGCGACGAAATTGATGTAATCGTTTTTTTAATCGTTCAGCGAATTCAACGTCCAACGAGAATAGAGTAGAATAGAGTAGAGCAGAGGAGACTAGAGAGCGAGTCTTGCCACAAGAGACTCGTTTCGTCGACAGAAATGATCAATTAAAACTGGTGATCGTTTTAAACGACGAGAGCGAAAGGGCACGAACGGCGAAATGGCAACGGAGAGATGGACTCGCGGAATGAGTCAGATCGAGAAAGAGGCGTAGGAGAAGCGCGCGGCAGAGCCAACGCGAAGAGCGAGAGCGAGACTGAGACACGAACGTCTCTGCGGGAGTCGCCTTACGTCGCTCGCACGTGTCACGTCGAGCTAATTGAATTCTAACGAGACGACAGTCGACGCACGCGACGAGATACATGGACGTTATTGCCGATTCGAGGGTTTCCATTTCCAACCACGCCACTTTTTCCTATTTTACCTATCGCCACTTGTATTTTCATTTTTCATCTTAGCCGCGCAGACACGCGGCTACGTTCAACGATCCGCGCGATCGTCTCGCGAATAATCTCGAGGAGCTCGGCCAGCTCGGATCTGAAGCAAGTATCATACTTTTTTTTCTTTTCACTGATGTGTGTGTGTGTGTGTGTGGCATTATAATTATGTGACTCTACCTCGCCGTCCGTCCGTAGAAAAGTTCAGTTTCGTTTCGACCTAGTACTACAGCTCTCTCGACAAAGTTTCAGATTTCAGATTTAATTAAAATTTAAGTTTAAAGAGTAAATAGGATGAGATACCCTTTCTCGAGGCGTTCTCGAAAGCTACGAGCAACGGCGGATCGATCGAAAGGGCGGCCTTTTTCAGAGTTTGTGAGAGCGCGGGAAGGACGAGTGATTTAAGGTGGACGAACGAAAGGTCAATCGTTTCAAGTTAATAAAACTCAATTGTTGTCGGGCGATGACAAACAGCCGCGACCGCGCGTCATCGGGCAAAGCACTTGAGAAATTTCTCGCTCGAATAGACAACGATAACGCGGATCGAACCAACTTGGATAACATTGTCGGCTTAATTGCGCTGGATACATTTAGCATAAAATATGAAAAGTAATCTACTCGCCGCATGTATATCAATGGTCGCGCTTCCTTTATTCCCAGTGTAAAATATTTATTTTTATCCGTTTGCGGTAATCGAGTCGGCTCGAGAGTTGACTATTAAAATTTATGCCACGTTGTGTGACAAACTCTATTCTTTTTTTATTATTATTATTAAATACCCGCGCGCGTTAAATTATTGAGAACGCGAGATATATCGCGAGCGCGGTACCGCTTATACGGTTTATACGAATAAAAATTCAAAGCGTCAATGATAAAGCGTTATCTGTAATGGTTATATCTCGCGGTACATCCTGTGTAGAGGAACTAAAATACAAGGATATCGTCACTCATATCAGGATATTGTCGCGCCATTGCTATAAACTGTTTCGACGGAAAATTCCAGGCTTGTCCAAGTTGCCGCAATTGTTGTTTCTTAAAAATAAATACGCAACCGCCGGCGCCGGTAGCGGTACGACGGCAACAATATGGAACGTGATACGAGCATCAACGATATATTACGAGGTACGTATCTCCGACGGAAACGGCAGAAAAAAAAAGAAAGCTTTTACAGAAAATGTTTAAATCGTTTCACGCTATGTCTCTATGTCGCTGTGAATAAATGTACCGTTGGATTAACGTATTGTTTTCTGTTGACATGTATACGTTCGACACATCGGCACACTTGCCGGCACATATGCGCTCTGAACGATGAAACGCTTGATAGAAGTGGTAACGTTTCTGGAATGTCTTGGCGACGCGCAGCTTCCGCTTACGCTGGAGAGTCTGCGGGAGAAGCTGTTGGCACGCTCGAAAAACACTTTGAGTGTCATCACACCCCGGGAAGCGTCATCCCCGGAGCCTTACCTGGACATGAAGTCTGGCCCGAAAAGCCTATTGCTAACGAGGAGCGAAGCACAAATCAATTTGGAGGAATACGTAGGAATGGAAGAATCTCAAAAGCATTCCCGGACCTCGTCTCGCCCGCACAGCCAACAAGACTACTACGAAACCTTCGAGAACGAGAGCCAGGCCGTGGAGAACGCGTTGCCCGCCGACCAGCGAAACGACAACGACGATGACGACGACGATGACGACGGGCAGAGGCTGATTGGAATTTACAAGAATCTACCGGCTATGCAGATTAGAACCAAGTGCCACAAATGCGGCCCGCTCTACAGGAAGGAAGGGAAGAAATTATTTCTATCTGAAAGTCTCAATGCCTGCTGGATCGCTCTGGTTGGATCACATCTGCTCATCTATCGAAGCGAACGGCACGCTCGACCGTACGCGATCTATCCGATTCGGGGTTACATGGCTCGTCCAGCGCCGACAATGATTCTCCGATCCAGCGATCGACGGAAGAGCGACGCGGCCTTTGAGATTTACAGTCCTGGAAATGAAACGTTGCAGTTGATTGCGAGAACACCCAAGGACATGGAGCAATGGATAGCAAAGATCGGCGAAGTGGGCTGCAGCAATCACAGCAACCAGAGAAAAGCGGAAGACCGCTTTGAGAAGAAGAAGAAGAAGAAGAAGAGGCGTGTTGTCGTCGAGAGTTCGCCAACGACGTGTCGCGACGACGACGACGACGACGACGAGGCGGCGACCAAATCCACAGTCAAAGCCAAATCGATGAGTAACAACAATAATAACAAGAGGAAAATCGGACGAAAGGATGCAAGCGGAAAAGCGCCTCCGCTACCAGCCCGAATACCGCGAAGGCTCCCCTCTTTACCTCCCGCGAGCCCTCTCACGAAGAGACCTTCCTACAAAGGCACCGTGGACGGTAACGACAACGACGACAATGATGACATTTATCACAGAATCGAAGACTTGAGGAACGAAATGCGTTATCAAAATATGGTATTGTCGAAAAAAGAGCGGGTTGATCCTGAGGCTGACGATGAGAGGAGGCAGGAGGAAGCGTACGACGACGTTCGCGAAGCGCGGATGGAGGAAGAGACGCGATCCCTCGAAGAGATTTACGACGATGTCGTGGCACTTTCGCGAATCAACGCTACGAGTTTCGAGTTGGAACGGAACCGCGCGAACGCGGCATCTGTAGTCATCGAGCATGGCGAGCAAGGAGAAGAAGAGTTTTACGACGATGTGGCAGTAAGTCTCGCGTTTTTTAGGGATTACGAGTCACTTACACGTGACTTAGCAATAAAATTATTTTACTCTATTAAATTAAATCGACTAAAAGATAAGAGCAACTTGAAATGAAAGATAATTGATTACAACGTAATCCGAAATTAACAAACTTTTCGTCTTGTACTTTGATACAGAACCTGATTGCAAACAGCGGATTCGCCGGAGATGATGTCAAGAATCAGCCCCAAGTGTCGAACAAGCTTGAAAAAAAATCCTTTCTGGATAAAGTTTTAAGTAGGAGAGACTCTCCTGGCAAATCGGGCACACACAAGAACGGGGGGAGGCATCGCTCCAAGAGTAAAGTTTGGTCGAATCCATCGTCAGCTTTCGATTCGACGATGGTGGAACAAGTACCTACATATGACGACGTGTCCGACTTGACGCCGAGTCAGAAAGAGGACATCTCGACGGACGGCGGGGAAGAATTGCCGGAATATAATTGCCCTCCTCCACCCAGAGCAATATACCAAGTAAACGCGCCCGCGCCTGCGGAAAACCAGAGCCCCGAGCAAACTGAAGAATTTTACGACGACGTTAGCGCCTACCAAGAACCAAGACGTAATAAAGATCAACCGAATCATCAGGTATAAGACATGCATGTGTTTCTTAATTATTACCTAATTATGTATGCAATTTACGTGCTATTCTTTTTTAGCAAGTGGACACACGTGCGAGAGCAAAGGAGGCTGGACAGATGGAGAGAGCGACGTGTAACGCAGATGACAACACTAGGAATTGTCGAGATGGAGAAGATACGGAGCACTATCAGTCGCCAAGAAGCGCGGAGATGGGAGAGAAGGAACTCGTGTACGACGACATAGCGTTGTTGGCCGATTTTACGGCGCGACAAAGAGACATTGTCGGAAAGAAGGAGAGCGAGGATGCGAAATCAGTGAGTTGCGAGAAGAAGGCATGGAATCGATTTGCCGTCAACAGAAAGTCACGAGCCACGAGCGAGTTGAACTGTTCAAACTGTTCAAACTGTTCAACCGCCGAGACGCGAAGCGAGGTGGGCGACGAGGTCGAGGCATCGAAAAAGAATACTTTTCAAAAATTAATCAGCAGAATGGAAAATTCTCTCGCAAAGGTTTCCGCGAGGAGTCCGTCTTCGCTCTCGACGGGCAAGCCAAGCGCATCGAGTAACGGCTCGTAAAGCTCGAGACAAACTCGAAAGAATCCATGTCCACTTTCTTATAACGACTAATATAAAAGGGCTTATTATTTCAAATAAGCGCGCGTACGTAAATATTTTTAACAATATACAATTGTACATTTACTTTCTCGACACAACAAGTTGGCTACTCGCCAACAAGACGAAGCGCGAAAAACAAAGTTTTCCCACAAAGTGAGTGATTCCGACCTAACTCGGTTCATCGTGAAGAAATTTAGTCAAACGTATTTGATTCAACGATGCGAAAAAGCATGACGACACGCTTGAAACGCTTTTTTTACAGGATTTTTTTAGGATTTATTGGAATTTTGGATTGTTTCAAGCGATTTCAAGCGATCTCGTATAACGCGAAATAAAGTAAAATAAAATTCATGAAATGAAATGAAATAAATTGATTTTAACCTTTTTTTCATCCTTTGCAGTTGAGTCTGCACGTAACTACATTTTGTAAATCACGTCGCAGTGCGTTCCAAAATTCTGCTCGATGACATGCTATGGTGAAAGTAATAAAACCTACGGTTTTAGAACGCGCAGCAGCAGCTGATGCGTAAAGATGGCCGATAGTGGCCGGTAGTCAGATGACAGACGACACGAGCACGAGCGGATAAGCCGCCAGCGTTCGCTTACATGTGTATCGCGTTCTATCCTATATAGTATACAGCACGTAACGAGTGCAGCTACTATACATACGTAGTCTGGATCCAACTTGTAATTTTTAAATCAGTGGAAATCGTTTTCGATGACGGTAGGCAACGTCGCCGACGACTCGACGATGCCGGGGCCGGAGGACGTTCGGAGAAGCATCAACGATTAGCGAAGCGTGATGACGAGATGAGCTTGGTAGAGACAGCGCGACAGTTCGCGGCCGCCGTCACTTTCTCGACGATGATCCAGGTCTCGCCGTAAGAAATACACACACACACGCGCACACACACACACGCACACACACACACGCACACACACACACACACACACACTCTCTCTCTCGAGTGGTCGAGTACCTCTTAATTTGTCTGGGTCTCTTTTTCAAGGCGACACTGCAGATCGTGCAGATCGTGCAGGTACTGCAGATACTGCAGATACTGCTGCAGACATCACAAACGGCATATGCAGCCGCGCTTGCAGCAGTGTCGCGATTAGGTCAGGCACCGATCGCTTGCCGAAATCGCTCGCTGTCGAGAGTTCGATAATGGCCAAGTATTCGGCGAGTACTCCGCAGCGGCTCAGCCTGACTGGATACGGACACTACCAGCAAACCGACGAGAATCGAAATGAGAGCAATTTGCGCGGCAGCAAGGAGATGTCGAGCTCTGTGCAGCAGATGCAGTCGTCCGCCACGCAGACCGTGCAAAAGGTGGATGCTGCGACCATGACGGATCCTTTGCAAATTGATTTTAGGCTCACTTCCGAGTATCTGGCACGCTGCTCCAGTACCTTGGGCTTGCCATATGTAGCCAAGTACGAGGACTGCGGCACGACTGCGTCGACGACTGCCCATCGACGCTGCCAAGAAGTAAGGCCGAAACGTGATTTTGAAATCGCGATCGAACCGCAGCACATCAATGGTGAGTCGCTTAGAGCTGTACAACACCTTAGACTACGCAGCAACCCTACCGTTCGCGACTAGTCGATCTTCTATATAACATTTGATTCTTTGCCTGTGCAAGGTATGTTGGTTTACCATTGCCCCGAGTGTGCGTATAGATTTGACGATCGGCAGGCGCTTCACCAACATCTAGAGGATCATAAACAGAGGCCACACATCTGTGATATTTGCGGGGCAAGCTTGAAACGAAAGGAACATTTGGATCGCCATAAGCAGGGCCATAACAAAGACAGGCCGTATCAATGTAACATGTGTTGTAAAGCGTTCAAGCGTAACGAGCATTTGGCGCGTCATATGATTACTCACTCGGGTAGCAAAAATCAAATTTGTATCGAGTGTGGTAAAGCTTTCTATAGAAAGGATCACTTGAAGAAACATTTGCAAAGTCATAATAGCGCTCGAGGCAAGCATTTCACTGTCGCGCAACTAAACGATTCCAACCATCAGCAGCCGAGCGACCAAGGACTGAGTGGTACTTTTGCTATCGTGATGAGGCAGTCTGGGCCTCCTCCACTTTCAATTTTACGGACATAGTTTGCTATTATTGTGTGTTCTCTCTCTCTCTCTCTCTCTCTCTCTCATATCTCTACTGCTCTTACGAAGCATCGAGTTCCTTTTACTTTCTATTATGTATTATTCATGTATGATTTTACTTCATAAGCTTTTCTCTATTGTGCTGAATGAGATATTTATCTGACGTACCTAACTTTGCGAAAGATGATCCGAGATAATTTGTTACTTATACCTAATACAAGGACCCATGTTCCTAAGGGAGTAATCTTTGTGCTACATATTTTGTCAACAAGTAGATAAGATTACGATATTGTTATCGATTTTGTAATATTTATGTATCATTTATAATACGTACTACGTACGTGTATGAAATTGTCTGTATATTGAGATTGTACCTGTTGGGAGGAAGGGGAGACGTTTTTTCAAACTCAAACAAGTGTCAACATTTTAATTTCAAGTGATTCAAATCAGCGATATATATATATATATATATATACTGCGCAACAAAATTAACGCAACAAAAATTTATATCGAAATTTCAC
>VBVR01006172.1:0-10723 GCA_011638315.1 Tetramorium parvispinum
TATATATAAATACCTTATAAAAGAATACCTTATTAATTCTTATTAAAATTATACTATTGTTTAATATTTGATTCATTTATAAGTTTACACATTTCACGTAATATTGTTCATATTATTTATTACTCACATTTTGCAAGCTAGATTCTTTAAAAAATTCTATCTAATTTCTTATAACTTTTTCTTTAATTAGCAAAATAATCAATAGAACAAACTATAATATAACATACGAAAATAAAAATCTATTAAAATTTCTGCATAATTATTAATCTTACTATTAAAGTTTTATCTTAAGATATTTAGAAGAATAATAGGATATAATGCACTAGTAATCATCAAAAGATTATTTAAACATTCTTTATATCTCCCTTTTAATTATTCTTATCACGCACAATATATTTCTGTTATCGTATAAAAAATATCTAATTTTCAATTTTAATTTATTTGTTTTGTTATTCATGCATATGCATTTACTTTTATGTACATTTTATTCTTAATATGTAAATATTAATTATCATTGACTGCTATGAGAAGTTATGTTCAATACGTATATTTTTGATTACACAATAAAATGCAAGTTAGAAGACGCAGACATATTTTTATTCAATTTTCTATGAAGGTATAATGTTTTAATGTAAGACAATATTATGTAAATATTATGTAAATAATTTTCTTACCTCGTTTGTAATTCGTTGAAATCTGGTCTTGCCGATCTGCTCTTGACTTTCAGTGAAGACGACAGACGTCGATTTCAGCACAGTTAAAGCTCTCACGTCACAACAGTACAATGACAATGACTTAATCGATTATTTATATAAAACGCGTCAAAAGGTATAAAGAGGAATCTAAAGAGAAAGGAGAGGGAGAGAGAGAGAGAGAGAGAGAGAGAGAGAGAAAGTGAGATAAGAGACAGAGAGGGAGGGCGAAAAAGCAAAGAAGTATTGACGAAGTAGTCGAAAGAATGCGGTATAGAAAGCAGCTGTTTAAGGAGCTCGCGCAAGAAAGAAACGGAGATCCCTCACGGTGAAGAGAGATACTCTCTCCGCTCTCCTCAACGGCGAGAATACCGATTGTTTCGATCCTCGCAAGCTCTCTCGCAAGCGCCCGTTCTCGCGCGCGCACCGGGCTCTCGCAGCTCCGCGAATGCACGTGCAACTCGGACGCGTGCCACGTGGTGTTTGGTCGGAGTGGCTCGGCCACGAAAGCCGGAGCCGGAGCGGCGAGCTTGCAAGCTGCCGGGCGCTTTCATTGGCCGATGGGTGGAAACTGCGCATGATTGCGGGTGTGGCCCGAGCTTGAGGGGCGGAATAAGCTCGGGTCGGTGATAGGACACCCCGAAAGAGGGCACGTCTCCATGGGTGGGCCCCGGGTGCCCCGGTCGCCACCTCGCCACCCCGCTCGTGGCTCGGAGCTTTTTCCTTAATCTCGTAACGAGCGCGAGAACTGCTCTCCCGTCCGAGTCTCGAACTTGCGAAGTGGCTTCTTCCGCACCAACAGGCGTGCTCTTTCGAGGCGATGGAATGGCGGCACTCGAACTTTCGCTACCGTGGAGGAAATCATGCAGCGAACGTGGGGATTAAACGTCAAGTAGTAACGGTAATGTCAAATTAGACACCGTGGCATAGTTGAAAACGCTTCGGTCTAAGAGTTTTTTAAGTGAAAAGTTTTAGGAAAATCGATATACCAAATATACAAAGTAATTTGAAAAGTGAAAATTATGGTTGCACAATAATACTTGTGTTTATATAATAATACTTTTCATATTTGAAATATTTATTATATTATGAAAGTTAGCCAATATATTGTTTATAAATTTTTAATCGTGTAAATCTTGAAATGGTTAGTTTTGCAATTTTTATTTCTTAATTAGAAAAATAAGAAGAGCAAAAAATGCAAATTTCCAATGAAAATTTTTAATAGAATATGGTTTGTGAAATATATAATAAAGATACATATTACGATATTTACTCGATACTTTCACCTAAAACTTTTATTTATTTATATATGGATACATATATATACATCAATAGTGTCTATGAAGAAAAAATATTGTTTCATGTACTCTTAGAAAATGATCATATTAGCCTAAGAAAAAGCAAATATTGATTGTAATAGCGATACAAAATAGTTTTCTTTTTTAGCAACAGGTGGAAGGCTCTCGAAGCGTGTACCACCAAAAAACATATACATATATATATACATATCTATATAGAGAAAGAAGGCGAAAGGATTTTGAAAGAACTGGGAGTGAGAGGAAGAGTGTAAATGGCCGATTTATCAAAGCGAAATTCACGTCGATGCATTTGAACGGGTTCGGATGCTTGTGCGATGTTCATTCGAGCGTTAACAAATGCGGACGGTTCATGGAAGTCTAACGAGGCCGCGAATCCGCGATAAAGTCTAATTACAGCTGACCGATAAATAAATCGGCCCGGCTAAACAGGCGAGTCAGCCAGGAATTTGATTCGGGGGACAAGAGTGATCCCCATCGCGTATTTACACGTATGTATATCTACCGATCGACGTATTCGCCAATTTTACCCATTCATTCTCGGCAAGGTGGTATTTGTGTTGAAATTACCTGACGCGATGTATTATCGATTATGGCTTTTCGAGGTCGACGTTCCATCGATTGAAAGATGTTCTCATCAACGAATTTCAGTTGTTTGATGATTCGTGCTGGAAACCTATTGGTACAGAGTTTACTGATCCACTAATTAATTCTTGCCAATGACAGCTCAACGCGATAATAATACATAATAATATAGTAAATTATCACATATATGTGAGCCGAATATTTAAAGATATCTTTAAATATTGTATAAATATGTCGGATTGTATTTCATGATTGCCACCGTAAATGGATTAATTTTTTTAAGAAGTTATATATATAAATATCTTTTTATTATAAGTCAATATGAATCAGCGAAGAATATACTAACTTCGAATTTTAATATTACATATCCTACGTTGCTAATTAGTTTATGATGAACATTTTTTTTTATCATAACAGAACTATTGATTTGTTCCCGAATCTGGACATGAATACAATACGAGATTGAAATGCACGTGTATCAAGCTAGACAGTGACAAAAATACGCAAACTATATTTATTAATATATAAGTAATTGTAATGGTCTTTCTGTAATGGTTTAAATTTAGAATGTCACATCCGTTAACAATCGAGCGGCGTCTTGTGCAAAATTGAGGGGCTAGGAAGCTCATTTCGGTATGCCATCCACTAGACGCCCGTACGTGAATGTTTAACGGTCCGTCGTCTCGGCGGCCGCCCAATTATATGACGTCAATTATTGATTAATTGCAATTATAACGCGAACGGTTTCGAGAGGGCCCGATACGGATATAACGATCGCCATTTCATAAATTCGCAATGACGTGAGAGAGCGGGCGAGCGCGAACACCGCTCCGCGCCGCGCCGGCCTCTGAGTGACGTGTCATTTATCGCATAACGCGAACGTTTATGCGCATTCGTGTCGCATAATTGCAATTAGAGCGGAATTCATTTACATCGACCGACATTCGATTTGTTCCGAGAGAAAGCCCGGGATTTACACGCGCCCTCGGCGCGGCGCGGTGGACGCGCGCGAGCGTTCGTATTAGTCGTGTCGGGATTTATTTCCGCGCGCGTCAATGCTGCCGCGACAGTTCCGCGATGTAAATAGGATTGGATTAGCCGTTACCGACCGCCCTCGCGAACGGGAGAGAGAGAGAGAGAGAGAGAAAGAGAGAAAAGATAGGAGGGAAGTATCCCTCGTTACGCGATAACGATGGAAGATAAACTGCCGAAAACCGCGACAAGAAATACACGGTTCGATATCATGCGATATCTCGTAAGAACGCAAGACGAAGCACTTCTTCCGAAAGAATTATGTCGATCTGATTTTTAGGAATTACTTTTTGACAATTTTTTATCTCCCTTTTTGTTCTCTCAGTTTATATATTTTTTCAAAAAACAAATTTGGACAAACTTTAATCATTACATAGTACAAGTTTATCAAGTCGATATATATGTATATATATTAAATATAATTATTCAAAATATAGAAGCAACAGCTCTTAGCTTTTTGGACAATTTTAGAATGATTTCGTTTTTGACAAGAGTATCGAAACAAATCGCATCTTTTCTTCAATTATCATTATTAAATATTTTTTTATCAATTTAATTAAAACTATAGAAAAGAAAAGATGTGATTTTATCATTTATATTCTTTCTTGAAGTTTGAGGAAAGTCCCACATTTTCGATGATTGTATTCAAAAGCTGTTAATATATCGATGTTTCCATTAGAGACGATAAATTTTGTGACTGAAAAATCTGTAACAAAAACGACATCTAACGCACACTCTATATGTCCAAGGAAGATGATTGATGACTAGTACAAAACGGGAATTCGAGTTTACAGCGTGACATAAAGTACTGGCGTGCCGTGTTTCCAAATTGTTTCAGTCTCTGGTTGCGAGACTATAACCCGGCTGGGCAGTGCAATGCGAAATTTTATACCGATTTTTCGAAAGCCGTACCATTCTACCGGCGCGTCGGGATTAAAAGATAATACCGGCGATCCAATTTAATCGTACGATTGACGGGTAAATAGACATCGTACGGCTTCGTCCCTTCTCCACCCTTTTAGGACAAATTGTCCGTGGCGCGATGCCCTCGGACCCGGCAGAAAATATAATTCAGAGATATTTATAGCGGGATTACCGCTGGAATTGGGTATCTAATATACATGACCGAGCTATCGAGTCGCACGAGTTTTAATTGTCCTACCAAAAAGTCTTTCGAGAATATCGATCCACGATGATCATAGAACGTGCGCAGATTTCTATGAACGGTGAGTTATAAGTGACGATGACGCGATTGCCACTACCGTGGATGAATGTCGCGAGCTCGCAATCGCTACAGAGAGCACACTGGACAAGAGTTTCTCGGCGGCTTTGCCGAAGGATTAGCCGCAATTGATAGCCACGAGAATGGAGGGACGTTCCCGAATTTGCTCGCCGCTCAAAGAGCGACCGGTGAATCCAGAGTTGCATTCTTGCTCAGATTTAAATTAATATTTCCGAGCACATTTTAACTTTTGCGAGCGATTGCAGTTACTTAACTATTTGTTTCAATCGCAATTTCCAATAAAGATTAATTAAGTAATTTTCTGTGGAAATTTAAAGCGATTCTGTAACGATTATTCAACGATCGCATTCAACTATTTCGTAAATACGCGATTTAAATTGTTTTGTAACTTTACAATTTATCGAGTAGAAAGAAGATGATTTCGTTCTCCAATTTCAAGCGTTTTGATATTCTCGATTACTTGGAACGGGGTCTCCTATTCAAAACTTGGTCCATCCCGAAGCGGTCGTCATGTCGCGACCGGTTTGCGACCGGCGGGAAAGCCGAAACGTGCCGAATGCGAAATTAATTGGAGCCAGCCGGCGCGGCGCGGCGCGGCGTGCGGCCTCACCGCGGCGGGAGCGCAGGGTAATTTTGATCCGGATCCGGGGAGTTAGTGCCGGGACGGTGTTCGGTGTCCAGTGTCCGGACGGACAACGCGGCTCGGCGCGGTTAGTGCTGGTCCAGATGTCGCCACGGGCGTGACGTCACCGGTTAACTACCTTCTCGTGGTGGGCACCACCACCACCATCTCCACCACTACCACCACCATCAGCCACGTAGAAGCGCCTTCGTCCGTTCTCGTCCGACGGACACGATATGCGGGGATGATTCTGATTAATTACCGATAGTTACACAAGCTGACGCCGCTCTCCCGTTGACAACCCTCCACGGTATCGCCGGACCCTCTTTCCATCCCTTTCTACCCCTTTCCACCCCTACCGTTATCCGAGAATCGCTTTTTTTTAAATCGACCCTGATACCTCGTCATAAGTTCACCGTTAAATTTTGTATCCTCGACATTCTTTACAAAATTTCAAGTAAATGATTTGCGAATTAAGCTTTGCTAGCGAAAACTCTTTAATCCTCGCTAAAGAAGCAAATGCAATTACTTTTATTGTATATTATATATACATGAATACTATCAAGTTTCTTTGAACGAAATGCGAATCAGATAACGCATCTGACTACGCGAGATCACTATAATATATCGCCTTATGATATTTTGATTCTCTTCACTGTACCACCGTACATGCAATAACACGACGATTTATTAGAAGCGCGTCACATATCGGATGGATCAAACAATCCGTTTACGTCTGATGTAGATTTTTCGGTGCGTGTCGCGCGTACCCAACGTTCATTTATCGATTCGCCGAGGCTTAATTCATTTCGAGGGTCGCGGCGAGGAGGGATAGGATTGTTATTCGAGAAGGGATGAAACGATGCGAGCAACAGTGCCCCTCTCTCCCGGCTCTGATTCCCCTCCTCTCTCTCCTATTCCCCGTCGTTTTCCGCCCCCTCGCCGACGCCTCTTGCAACCAGCATGAGGCGCATCGGGCCGCAGCCGAACGATCGGACCGCCAATATTTGGCAATTACGAAATATGAGTTTACATTTAATAATTGCGGTAAACACCGGCGGACGCGTCGAGTGGCCACAGGGGGTGAGTCCGACGAGATACGGTCGCGACCGCGCGCGCCCGCGTTCGGGATAAATTCCGATTTACTCCCCCTTTATCGTCTGCTCTCTCACTCAGAACGATAATCATTATTATTATAGACGGTTGCTGTTGCACCTTACCGGACACTCCAGCTGATGCGAATCATCTCGCTTTCCCTTCAACTCCTGTCCATTTTTGTCACACTTCAGGAGACAAATCCGATCTTCCGATTTGCATTATTTTATCTTAGCGGTCAAAAAAACGAAGTCTTCATTTTTTAGCAAAATATAACGATGTCATCTATAAGAAGATATTTTTAGTTTTTATATTATAATTTACTGTATATTTAAAAAATGTATTCATTAAATATTTCATTGTGTGTTACATGATTATTAACAAAATATTTTTATTTCTATATATACTATAAAATGATGCATATATTAATTTGCAATTAAGCTCGTATAGATTCATTGTATATTTTTTTATAGTCAGTGAAATTTCCAAGTTTCAAACTTCTCTTTTTTGCAAAAATTTTGAAGTTTAACTGATAACTCTGAGAGCATGAGATAAAACGCATTCTTATCAAGCTATATAAGAAAACTTCATTTTTAACTATATACAATTTCGTGTTAAACTACTGACAAAATTGAATTTATGCAAAGCAAAATCTATATCTGCGGGCGTCATTGTCGCGATCGCGAGTAAAGACGGAAGGAGGGCAGCCCGTCTGCGGAATAATTCGATTAATACGAACTATCGCGAACTCGCGGGACACCGCGTCGAACAAAGACGGCAGGTAGCAGTTAGGATTGGCGTCGCGAATTGGGTGACGCGGGGAACCACCGCGCGACAAGCCATTAATGACGATATGATCGATATTAGCAAATATTTCCCACGGGGCGTCACGTCGCGCGACAGGCCCGCCTAGATATTTGCGATCGGCACCGGTTATCGGCGGCGACATTTATTCAAATGTAATATCTCGCCTTCGAACGAAGATTGCCTACTCGGGAAATGTGTCCCACAGGTATACACATCCTTCTTCTCTCGAATCACCCTCCTCGCCCTGATCTCGTTGTCACTCCAACGAGAAGTCCTTCGGCTATATACGTATATATAAAGGAGATATTAATCAAAAGTTCTTTGCATTCGATTTTCTAAGATTAAAAAAGAAAGGTTGTCGAGGAAAATAAAATTGCCGTGTGCGTGAAGGTCGGAGAATGTGCTATAAAAACATCAAAATTTAATCTCAAAGCTAATACATTTGTATACTGTTTTACATTTATTTTACAAAACGCAGCAAGACGTTTCTAATATTAAGAAATAAATATTAAAAGATTTCTATATATTACTCAATTACAGTTATAATTTTTCAATTATTTATATCTTTTAGAAAAAAACTGCAAGCAACCAATCCTACACAGTTATAAAATAAAATGTTGAAGTGTCGATTATTCTAAACCTACGTTTTTAAATCTATATTTTAAAGAAATGAAGATTCTTCCAAAGCTTTTTGCGTATGTAACATTTCCATTTGTAAAATATAGATTGGAAATGGCATGGAGAAGTAAGCTCTTCAATTGCTTCTTCCGAGTATCCATTTCTTTCCGTTCAATCCTACGCATTCACGCACGCACGCACGCATCGTGCATGGCTCATTCGTCTCGCCAATCCCCTTCTAGTTAGTGTCCGACAGTAGTTGAAAAAGTTCTCTCGGCACAAGCTGTTCCACGCAAGGCACTCGCGCCTTTTTCCAATTTCTTAAAGAGCCGCGACAATTTATGTGAAGCCTGTTCATAAAGTATGGCAACCCTCCCACTGCGCAACTTTCCCTCTTCTGTCCCCTCGACGGCCTTGCGGGCCACAGCGAACCCGGGAGGGAGCCACCCCCGGTCTCTCGGCGGAGTTCTTAAAAGTTACTTCTCGACTCGTGTTTCTCGATACTTATTAGCTTTCTTCGACACAAACCGTCGACAAAAGACGCAATCACGCGAATCATGCAAGTACATGTGTACGCACGTATGAAGGGAACTTTACTAATACGTTAAAGTGTCTAAATTACATTTTTAACATTTCCATTCGAGAAGGTACAAGTGATAGAAAGAAAGGAATATTAAATATATTGCTTCACGCTTCAACTTTGAAACGCAAAAGGGGATGTTGGAGACGCTTGCCATTTGGAGTATCATCTTTCGGACGCAATCGATAAGACAAATAATTTTTTTTATTTACTGATTTATCAGATAAACAAAAAATATACGTCCCAATCTTGAGTATGATATCGTGATCGTATGTGGATACTTTAGGAAATTGATTAGAGGGGTTGCGGGAGGGTGATAAGAGGGAGGCTAGCTAGTTTATTACGCCTCCGCGACATGGCAGCACCCGTGCCACGATGGAGAGGAATCCACCTCCAAGTATTTCTTAAACTCACCTCATTTCTAGATTGCGGCATCGCGGCGTGCATAATATTTAATAATATGTAAAGGACTCCTGAAATTTAATTATTATTGTACATGACGTGTTTTTCTTTTACTTACAATACCTTTTGTTGATCATGTTTAAAAATATGATTTTATTATATTAGCGTTGCATTACTTCTATTGTACTAACATAAGAGAAGGCACAGCGAGAAACAATAACATATGTACATCTTAATACAGTGTTTGTAACTCAAAAGAGGCATCACGCGTGTGTATTACATACAATTTTGATACACCGTCTATTTCCTGACAATGAATGAAATTTTAAGACCAGTTCCCTGTAATTCAAGTCAATTACGGAATGATGCGTCGAATCTTCAACCACTTAATCGCGAAACGGGAGAATTTCTTTCGCGTTTCCCATCCCAGGACGTGCGGCGAACATTGAGCGTCGGCGACGATCGAAATCGCACCGCCACAAAGTCGCGTATATGTGTTGTGCACGTGCACGTGTCGCGGTTTCGCCACACTACCCGTTAGGCACCCTTTCGCGAGATCGGGAGGGAACGGGGGCGCGTAAAGAGCCGGCAAGGAGGGTCTCTACTTTCTTCCATTTCGATTAAAATTCAACGCCCGTCGGACAGCCCGTGTAATTGGCCGAGATCTCTTTAAGCGGGAAAATTACCCAGAAAGGGTTGTAGAGATCGAAGGTCGGTTTAACAGCCGACTGTATATGGCAAGAGAAGGCGGCAGAGGGGAGGAAACTCGAAAGGGGTGAAGGCTCAGTCCAGCTTTCCGCCCACCGTCGCCCTCGGGAGCAAAAATCCTGCCAATAAATAAATTTAAATACATGAATATCTAACCCCCTACCGCCGACGTTAACCATCCCTGATAGCGGCTTTGCGGTCTTCTCTAACGGATATCGCCGCGCAAATAAAGCGAGTAGAATATCTTCGAACTCATCGCTGACCGTTTCTCCAATTGTTCGCCAATGAAGTATGGATGACAAAACCACGTTCTTCAGTTACTGTGTCAGTAAGAGTTCTTTATAAAACTTTCTCCTTGCTTATAAAAATATGTAACATTGGAAATCGAATAATTACTGTATATGACTCGTAGCAGTCTCGCAACGAAAAAACCAAATACAGATTATTCAAAAGATTCTATTGTTAAACTTAAAACGCTTGGTACATTTCTATTGTTTTTATATCAATTTAATAAATTCAAGATAAAAAGTACTCGCGTTATCGCGATGCGACGTTGCCGGCGTATCGACGTGCACATGTGTAGTTGCGCTGCCGCGTGGGATACTTCCGCAGCTAATTACCCCCGCGCTTTTGATACTCGCGCGGATGAAAGCGGTAAAAAGGATAATAACTAAATCTTCGATCCCGCCGCGCGGCGCACAACGACGGCGTCACCCCCTTGCGCCGCGTACACCCGCCCGTGCTTCTCTCGCTGACGTCACAAGTTTCTCTCTGTTTCTATACCAACCCTGCGCCCGATGACATAAAACCGTGTAATTAGCTATGTATGCCTCTTGTTCATATTGGCCCACCGGTGGCGCGGTGGTGCACTTTAGAGCAGGCACGAGAGAAAGAGACTCATCGGCGGGAACGAGAAGGACGAAGGGCGAAAAGGACGGGGAGAGGCTGGCTGATTCGGGGATGAGAACGGGAGAAGCGGAAGAGCGGTGAGAGGAAGAGGTAGGGAGGGGGGGGGAGCGAAGC
>VBVR01006173.1:0-10720 GCA_011638315.1 Tetramorium parvispinum
ATATATTCACCTAGCGTTAGAATCCTAAGATAAGGAAATATACCGATAACGTTTAGAAATAATATGTTTCTAATTCATTAAAAAAAAAAAAAAAAAAAAAAAATGGTGCGGTGTCTGAAAAATGGGTACATTTGTAGGCAACATAATATTTTCCATCTACTTGCTAGTCCTCATTGTTTCCGACGCACGAATACACATTGTATCTTATAACTATAGACACATACACACCTTGGACTATACATCGGAGATAAAATACGGATATTTTTCTGCGAATCAAAATACATTCCCGAAAATAGATTGACTTGTAACGTTATGACTGTTCGCCGACGGAAAATTTAAAGAGCGCCATTTCTACAGCTAACATTGCACGTTTCATGATATATTTTATTTATGTAAACTGTAACTTTTGCAACAAGCAAAGAAATCAGAATCGTTTCTAGAATTTAGATAAATTGTATCCGTTAAGCTCCACTAACACATGAATATGTGTTTGAGTGAATAATTTTTTCTTTTTTTAAAAAAGCGGGAAACGCTTTCGAAAAAGCAATGTTTAGCACTGAATAAATCCATCATACGATTTCGCATCTAGTTGGTCGTAATTTTTTTAAAACTTGAAATTTCTTTTTATTTTAATTGCAACAAGGGCACAGTATACATATTTATCTTACCTCGGTTTTCACATGTACCTATGTATGTATAGAAACGCTGAGTGGAAAAAGATTTGTTTTGAACTTTGCTAATGTATAAAAAATATATATGACAGTCATTCGATAAGAACAATTGCAGTTGACACAAAGCCAAGAGTTTACAATCTCGAAATTGACTTTCGTTTAATGTAATTAACCTAAATTGATCACTAATTTGCATGTTATTCAAACTTATTAAGTGATTGTCAAATGTAAGTCATCGTTTCTCTTAGTTATAATGCGTTAGCTTCAAAAAGCGCCAATACCTTATCATATTTCGGTGACAATAGTTCATATAATTTTCAATGTCATTATTTTGCTTCGTATATAATAAATATAACTGTCGATCAGTGAGGGTAATAACATGTATGTTTAAGATTTAAAATGGTAAAATGTGTTCAACAGCTAATACAAATAAAGATGGTTCTCTATATTTTTTCTTCAATAAACTTGCTATAGCTCAAGTCCATTCTTGATCCTCTAGGAGAGCTAATGTCTATGTAGATCATGACTTTCTTCTTGTTTCAATTACAGTTGCTTTTTTAATGGAAAGATATTGGCTGCGTTCAGCAGAAGTGCTGCATTCGCAACTGTTGTAAAAATCGTGAATCTGATTGGTATATGCTCTTAATATTGGCTAAAGCTAAAAGCATACACCAATTAGATTCACAAATTTTACAACAGTTGTAAATTCAGCACTTCTGCTGAACGCAGCCATTGTCTCTTGCTAAACCTTCTTTATGAAAGATGATGTTTTATTTAAAGTTTATTTCTGTTGACTAGGGAAAATAACGTTACGACCTATTTATTTCCAATTACACTGTCAGACAAAATTTGACTTTTTTTTTCCCGGGAAAGTTTTAAAAGCCAGAATGTACATACAACCTGGTATTGCAAAAAAAAAAAAGAATTACAAGAATTCTTCCGAGAGAAAAAAAAAGATTGAAACTACTAGGCCTGCACTCGCAATCGAGTGCAGAAAAATGCAGTATGTATGTACATACCTGTGTAATCTTTTCAAGTTAAAAATATCTAAGTCACATATGATCTATGGTTAAAGTACGAATATGTTAGTGTGTTCAGTGAATTGGAAATATCAAAGATGCATGCAGAGTTCATTCATACTTTAAGTCTTTTTTTTTGGAAAGAAATGGAGCTATGATACAATCAAAATATTATGAATAAAATGGTATATAAGAATTCGTCTCGCCCGTAAGATCACGTAAGATGGCTGCTTGGATCAACATAACTTCAAAGTACATGCATTAAATTATTGTAAATAATCCCAGTAAGCAATTTGTTAGTAAATTCTCGACAAATTGGCATCAAACTCGATCAAATTCGGTGCCGAATATTATAGCAATCTGTGCTTGCAATCAGCTCAATATTTTACTGGCAAAGCTTGTGACATAACCTAATAATAAGTTGACACCAAAAATCTCTCGCACGAATGACTAATTTGCACAGTTATTCTGGCTTAGCGTACCCAAATCCTGAGCTCATTACACTGTGAACACATCCCATACGGCATGTAATATTTGTGAAACATTATTTCAATTGAAATAATGTTTCACAAATATATGCCGTATGGGATTCAGTTATTCAACATTATATACCCTATACTCGTTTCTAGGAGAATTGAAGGATGAAAGTGAAAAGATGAGAGAAAAAGAAGTTTGCAAAAGTAGCAAAGATTTTGAATAGGGAGTATCAAGGAAAAGAGAGGTCCAGGTGTCATAATAATTGATGCAAGAAAGTTCGGCTGCTAACTCGTTAAATATCTCAAAGAAACAAAAAAAAAAGAAGCTAAAATCCAGCAGTTTGCACAATGCAATTTGATATCAAATTATCGCCAAAAATTGAGCAAAATCTATATGATAAGATGTAGAACGATGCTACATCTACAATCATAAATATTGGTTACATCTAATTTGAAAATATTTTTGGCAATCAATGTTGCGGAAATCTTGTTAGCTTTTTGGCCACAACTTCGTGTCAGCTTGTTCGGTTTTTGGTGACAATTTGTCATCAAGATATGTCAGTAAGCTTATTCAACATTTGGTATCTATTTGCTGTCAAAATATATCAGCAGATCTTATACATGATCATACATAAATGTATGACAGATGTTATACATTTGCTGGCAATTTACACTGTCAATGGACACTGTTTTGTATACAGAGTTTCAAATTTAATGCTTTTTTTACTTACAAACTTTAGCAAGAAATTGGCAAAATTTGCTTTTTCATTATTTTTTATGCTACATTATTTTCTCGATGATAACTTCTTAATGTTCCTGATAGGTTAATTATAAATTATGATTGTCAGTAACGTGTAATTTTTATCTGTATTTTTGTTTTAATAGATTGGAGCAAGGTTTGAAGAT
This sequence comes from Tetramorium parvispinum, assembly GCA_011638315.1. Classification (NCBI taxonomy): domain Eukaryota; kingdom Metazoa; phylum Arthropoda; class Insecta; order Hymenoptera; family Formicidae; genus Tetramorium; species Tetramorium parvispinum. The sequence continues at coordinate 3,073 of VBVR01006173.1, forward strand.
AGTAGCTCGAGTGGATAATAGCAAATTCCGGCTTCTCGTCAACCGCATATGCCAGACTCTACAGTCCAGCATTGATTCAAAAGTGTTCAATGAAGAGGAAGAGGAAAAGCTGTTAGTTTCCTTAGATCTGGCAAAAGATGAATTGACTCTCTTATTGGATACTATTATGTCTATCTATACGCAAGCTGCATGTAGCATTGTTAAACCATCAGTCATGGAAGCAGTCATGAAAGACAATTTTAAATTAGATGAAGAGAAAATATCGATTTTTACAAATGCCTGGATGACTTACGGAAAAGGCATTGTAGAGAATTTTAGACAACAGTCTATTTTTCCTATTCAGGTATTTTAACAAAGCTAAAAGAAAGATCTTTATTTAAATTATAAAACTGTAATAATGATCCATATCAATTGTGATGGTTGAGAACGGAATGAACTATATTTCTACGTCAATTAAATAATATTTTTCTTAGTATTTGTTTATCAAAATAAATATTACAAATTTTTGTGTTTAAATTCACAAGACATTTGTCTTGATAAGTAAAAAGAGAAAATTTAAGTTCGATCCTTGATTAAAGGGATATTCTTTACTTAGAAATTCCTTGTAATTTCACAAGATGCTCATTTAATATCAGTAATAATTACTAACTAAATTATATATCAATTTAATATGAAGTTATATTTCTACCTTTAACATAAGATTAAATTTGAAGATAATATAGTGATCAGTACATAGTTAAAAGACATAAAGGCAAAATATATAAAATTCACAAAGAATTAATAATAGATATAAGATAGCGCTCAATTACTTAAAATGTCAATATTTTTTTATTTCGTGTTATATATTCAATGAATGGCTATTTATATATTTAATAAATCTTATATATTTATATATTTAATAGTTCGCTGTATTTCTTTTTCATTTGACAAGGTGAAAGACATCAACTGGAGCCTAAATGTACAATCATCATCCTCTACAATCTCCAAAGATGCACGACCTGTAGTATTGCTCCAACTAAGTCTAACTGGTGATAAAACATCTACGTTAACAACGGAGTTTGACAAGAAGCAATTGACAGAACTTTATTACAATTTAGAGAAAATTCAAACTCAGCTAGATGCTCTTAAATAATAAGATTAATGTTTATATATTATTTAATTATGTAAAAATATATTTTCCAATTCTTTTCTATGTGTTTATTAATTGTTTTTGTATTATATGTTTACTGGAATATTATAATCACGCGTTAATTATTTTCTAATACTATATATTTTGAAATAAATCAGTCAAAAATATGATTTTAAATTTATTTATTTGTATACATACATGTATGCACGGGCACGTCAGTTTTTTTTTTTTTACATAATTCTGTATTGATCTTCATGCAATAAAGATAAATATTTGATAAATTCTATGATAACGTGTAACATTAAAATGCATTTAGCAGAAAAACTGCTTTGCGACCGTTGTAAAAATCGTAAATTTAAGTAAAATATTCTCTTAGATTCGGCAAGTATTAAAAGCTTATGCATAGGTATTTATGATTTTTACAATTGCTTCAAAGCAGCTTTTTCTGCTAAATGCAATCATTGTCTCATTTCTAAGATTTCGAGATTACGACTATTTGGGATATTTGTTACATTTCTTAAGAATTGTGACTTTTTGACATATTGTTTCAGTTTTCAATTTTCGCCACATTTTTTTTCAAAATGTTGCAAAACTTTGCATATCCGTCATACAATTATATCATTATATATAAATTTGTAGATAGATGTTTATTTCGTACTCTTCAACTTAGAAAAGGTTTACTATTTTCCAACAAGGCAACATAACATTATTTATCGATATTATCGATATCGTATTACAAGTTTAACAAAAGAAATAATATCATTTTAAATTATAATTTTAATTATCATAATTTCTTACCTTTTCTAGTACTAGACTTATTTCTCACAATCAGTGTAACCCTAATGTTATTATAAAATAATTAAGAGATTTTCTTTGATTTTATTCTATTTTCTTAATTATTTTCTTTTTATCTGATTCTTTCTTCTCTGCCAGTAATTGCGCCATTCTTGTATTGCTCCTTATTAGACATAAGTTGCAGTGTACTTGATGCTACAAATTTTTTAAAGCGTTTTTTCTTTTTATATTATAAAAATTAGAATTATATTGTAGTGTAAAGTAGACTGCAGCTATATCACTCAGACGACTCAAACCCACTATACTCGTAGCTCACATCTACGAACTTCAGATTTTTCCTTTCTGCAATCTTGTCATCCGGGGAGCTGCAGCTGCTGCTTGAACACTTTCTCTGCAAAAATAATTAAAAAGTACAAAGATAAGCGCAATCTGCAAATCAAACATATGCTATCAGAACCACGGCATTAAAATTGACGAAAAAATTAAAAATGCCACTCACTTTGCCAGATCGTCTTCAATAATTCATTAGCATGTTCCAGTTCTTTTGTCAATTTCTGGTTATTATTCTGTTCCTTGTCATCAATAATCTGCTTCTGCTGCTCCACTTTCTTCCAGTTCATTGTATTGTTTTTGAAGGAAAGAACTGGCTTCATCAGCTTCTTTGCGTTGCAACAATATCATATTGATCAAGACATTACAACACGAAGAAACTGGTGAAGCCAGAAGACATCCTGGACAAAGATTTTGAATCTCACTGTCTGAAGTTCCAAGATTCTTTTGGCCAGTCGTTTCTCAAGTATGACATAGCGGAGGAGAGTAAAAGAGAAAAGTTGCTACATATTTCTATATTACTTTTCTCCGCTAGCTCTAACTTGTCTCTACACTCGTCAAGATCCAACTTCTGCTCTGCAAGTTCCTTTTGTAACTTCTCCAAATTTTGCTCTGTAAATCAGCATACAATCACATGACATAAAATCCTTGGCCTTTCATTTATTCATTCATTAAGAATTTTTTGAGATAAATTTAAGTAAATAAAACAAGTCCCTCAAATATTCAAAGATACGAAATTCAAACCGGAATTACGGAATCTTACCCAAACATTTTCGGCTCTAACTCCTCGAATTTGGCATTAAAATGCGCATTGGTCCTCCGACGTTAATTCCCTCAGGATTTGTGTGAGCTCCTCGTCGTTCGCGATCTCGCGAAGAACATTGCAGAACATTGGGCTCGCTCTCCTCGATCACTATCTCTCATGTCGATTGGAAAATTCACCAACGCTCTGGACAGTGGATAGTAATAGCCAGTAATGCCGTTCGGAAGACCGCTGACCGAGCAGCACCAGCACGGCAGCAGAGCGGTGATGGTGGGGATGGCTGGCAGCGCTGGCGCCGCTGGCCAGCTGGCAGCATATGATCGAAATGTGACATGATTGTTATTGCTTGTACGTATATTTATTTCTCGAGATCATTCGGTTCCTGTCTTTTTGCTCTCGAAAGCCATCGTCTTGTCAATTATGTCGTGGCGGAGCATGGATAGTCACTGGTAGTGGACGTGTTCGGTTCGGACGTGTTTCGTCTGAAGGACAAATTTTTGAAGGTTACTCATGCAACTTTACGCGCTCAAGTAACCTCGCTCCTAAGGGGGCATAAGATATTTCGCCGTATTAAGTGCCAGGAAAAGTAAAGAAGAAGAAGAAGAAGAAGAAGAAGTGGCGGAGCATGAGTTCGAAGAATGGTTTTTGCACGAACAAATGTCGTGCATGCATGAAGGAAGGCGGCAAGATGTTGCAGATGTATGATGATAATATCAGCAAGATCAATCTGCCGTACAAGCTCGCGCAGCTCACGTCCATCCAGGTAAACGTCTTTTTTTGAAATATCGCGCCGTGATTTGATGAATGCCGTGCGATAATTTCCACAAGAAATTGTGAAAATGCGAAACTTTCACACCTAACTTCACCAACCACAGACACCTTTGATGAATCTGCAAGTCAAGGGTGTGCTCCGAGAGACGCTATTAGCGCTATCAGTCTATCTTTCTTCTGTTTTTAGTGAATTTTAGTGAAATGAAGATAGACTGATACTGATAGCGCTAAGAGTCTATCTTCCCGAACGCACTACAAGCCTAGCCAATTGTGTGCACAGACACGTAACTTTTAGGTAACCAAGGACTTAATTTCATTGTTTACACTTTATCACGTTTTGACACGTCAAATGAGTATTTTTGCATAGTGTTTATTAATCGAGATCTGATAAAATTTCCTTACATCTAAGAAAAGCGATTATGTCGCTGTAAATAGTTTGCGCTATGTTAATGAGATGCTTTTCTCAACAGATTGATAGATTTGATGGCCTCCCCACTGTGCTATGTCCAAAGTGCGCCTACCGCACTAATGTTTTATACAGCTTCAGACTGGAAGTTCAAGAGTCGGATAAGAAATTCAGGATGATACGTGAAACTCAATTGTCCACTGTTAAGGTATATTATTTGTTCATGTTGCTTGAAATTCCCAAAGATTCCTATACTGAAAATAAGATAACATATTGAGTGTTAGAGAAAGAGAAAATCAAAGATTCTAAATGCAAAATGTGCAAGCATGGACAGACCTATTAATTTATCATTTATATCTATTGAATAACTTGTACAAGTAACTTTTTTTTTAATAATCTGTAGATATTGAATAGTTTCGTGTTATCAATAACGAAATCGAATTCATATCTAAATAACATAAATATTTAAAAAAATAAAATCATTTTTAAAAAATATTTCAAGTATTCTTTTATAACATATGGTTTTTTTTTTTTTTTAGAAAGAAGAGTTGAATGAAGAAGATAAAGATAACAGTGCACAAGCAGACGAATTGGATATGCTGAGCAATGCTAATAATTTTGAGGATTTAAGTGATAAACCAACAGATGAGATCAAGGATAATCAGCAATACGAAACTAATGTATCTCAGTTGGTTGAAAGTAGCGGGGATAATAAGGAAACTTCACATTTGAATGATCTCTTTTACAATATTATACAAGAAACTGAGGGCCAAATGGATGTTCAGTTAGTGAAAACTGAAATACCTGAGGAAATTTCGAAAATGTTAGCAATGCAGAATGTCGCGATAATGTATATATCAAAATCTGCAATTAATTCGATGGAGAACACGTTAACACTCGATGTGGAACAAGAGGAAATCGAAAATCGTAACGATGCTTATATTCCCGAAAACTTGAATGAACAGGAAAATGAAGAAGCCTTGAGCAACACAGAGATTTCCGATCTCGTGGAATCTAATGTAACCAGAAAGAATAAATGCACTTATTGGGAGCATCAGGATGTAACAGCAGTGATGACTATTGATAAAGAGGAACAATATGACGACACGGTGCGGGACGAAGATAAAGAGACAAAGCTCAAAGAGACCATTTCTAATGTTGAACAATCCATAAAAACAGAGAATAGCGATGGTTCTGATTCTGACTACTTTGATGACGGTAGAGACAATATATTAGGCAGCGTGAGTGACGCGATTATACGGATAAAGGAAGTGCAGCAGGAAAATGGGACCGAATATCAATGCACACTATGTTTGCAAAACTACGATCAACTAACGAATATATTACTGCATACTGTGGATAATCATGTTCCTCTCAGCGGCCCGTTCTTTTGCATGGTGTGTGAAAAAGACTGCAAAAGCCATCGGGAGCTGCGAGCACACGTGAAAACGCACAATGGTGAATTTCCGTACGCTTGCTTCCTTTGCGAAAAGGCGTATACGAGAAAGAGGTATCTGAAGAGACATATGGCGTGCCATCCCAACTTTTCACGATACCGCTGCCTGAAGTGCGGCTGCCGCTTTAAATCAAAATCAGACTTGGATGCACACGCAGTGACACACGAACATGTCGCGCCCTACGCTTGCAATCAGTGTACGCGTGTATTTAATCACAAAGGCAACTACAAACGGCACTTAATCAGCCATTTGGATCCCCAAGGCCTTCACTTACCCAAGTATCCTTGCGGTTATTGTGATAAACGCTTTCCCAACAATCGTACACTGCAAACGCATATACGCGTGCATACCGGTGAGAAACCGTTTCAGTGCGATGTTTGTCACAAATCATTCTCACAACGAGGCAACTTGTTGAACCATTCAAAGATCCATTCGAACCCTCGTAGCTACACATGCGAAATCTGCGGCAGAAGGTTTGTAACACATATATTTGCAATATATTTGATGTAAATAGGTAAATTTAAAAATAAAATATAAGGATGCGAGAAGTACGTCAAATAATTAATTAAAAATATAAATATGTCATTTAATAAAAAATAAAGATGTAATTATTACTATATATTTTGATATATGTATATTTTATATATATATTGTATTATTCATTAACATGTGTGTGTGTGGGTTATGTCTTAAGTAATATTTCAGTAAATTTCTTTTCAAAAATTTGAGAATTTTTTATAACAATATCTGTATATTTTATTGAATATAATTGTATTAATATTTTTATACGATTCTGTTACAGTTTCAATCAGCGTGCCACATTGCGAGATCATACACTATTGCATACAGGTGAGAAGCCACATGTTTGTAATGTATGCGGGAAAGCATTTACGGTGAGCGCGGCATTGAGAAGGCACATGTTCAATCACGGTGAAGGCAAGCCGTTCAAATGTGAGAATTGTGGCATGGGATTTGTCGGCAAATATGATTTACGACGACACATGCGAGTACACGAGGATCGACCCACGGAAAGGCGAAGAAAAAATGCAAAAACAATCAATTTTCTTCAGCCGAAATCGGAGGAAGATCATATTGCGTTGGAAGAACCGGATGCCGAAACTGTGATCATAGAAGTAGAAGCAGAAGAAGAAGAAGAAGAAGAACAAAACAATACACAGGCAATGCCTCAAGTCGAATCAGAAAAGGAAAATGAAGATGCGTTATTTAATCTTCAATCTTATCCAGTTTTATACACTACAGTTGAGAGTGGATCGTAGATCATATTATAATGATTACTGTCACATGTTATGTCATATCATTATATAACTATTGTCATAATATATGTTAGCAAACACATTTTTATTTTATTCCTATATTTCCGCATAATCATATCGGTCGTAGTCATTTCCATTCCTTTTCAACTTCCGATGATCAAGATTCTATCTATAAAATTAAACTATGATTTTTAAATAGTCTGCCGATAATTAATAACATATGAAGAATAACATTCTTTGTTTTAAATATGAATAATATCAAATTTTCATAAGAAAGCAATGTTCATTGATTTCACGTCAAAATTTCAAAAAACTACGAAAATTTACAACTTACGAAAGAAAATTTATTAGATGTCTTGGATGTCTTTTCATAAAATTGAATGTCAGTATACATTAAGGAATATATATGTTGTCGATTGTTTCAGGTGTAAATAAAATAAATATCTAAACAATTTAAAAGGCAATTAAATCCATTTATCATTTTACAGATGCGTATAAATAAATGAGCATATGTATATATTTTCGACCCTACATATATACAATATATTGCTGTATTTCTTTCTATAATTATTACCCACATAGAAAGAGAAACTCTAATGGACGTCCAGTAGACGTCTGTGATGGAGATTTGGAACTCCAGTAGAGGTTTATTAGACATCCACCGGCCGGCGACCCGATATCCATAGTTCCGTCTAGATGACATCCACTGGACCTCTATTAAAC
>VBVR01006174.1:0-10720 GCA_011638315.1 Tetramorium parvispinum
ACCTAATTCTTTAAAATGCTGATAACATCTACAAAATAAGATGTAACATGTTCATTTTTCGTTTATATTACTCATTTCTCATTTATTTCATGTTTTGATTAATAAATGTTGCTTATATTAAATGAAACTATAAAATATTGAAGAGGTACGATTTAGGAGACCGGTACGCATTCAGCAACTCTCCCCTAAATATTATAAATAGCAACAATTGTAGCAACGTTAATTTTCTTCCCGCAAAATGATTACGCAGGCTAGATGTGTGTCTGATGAAAAGCAAAGAATGAAATTAAAATCCAAGTGGATTTAATCAAGAACGATTTGCAGGGAGAATTCTTTACATTCTTCATTTTTGTCCACATCATGCAGTTATAGTCATCCTATCTTGTAAAATAATGACAAAGCTTTAATTACAGTCAGCAATTCTCTCGTTCGCGTGTATCACAGATAAAGCTCACGAGAGAGAGAGAGAGAGAGAGAGAAAGAGAGAGAGAGAGAGAGAGAGAGGAGATATTCAAGAGGAGAATTCAAGTGATTACTTCACTGTGGGCGAACACTTTCGGTCATAAACACGTCAATCATCTGGAGTTCAAACGAGACAGCCGAATGCCCACGTCTTTTACGATAGATTTCGAAGTAATGTCTTAGATACACATATAAAGATAGGTATACACATATACATGTGCATAGATTCCGAGATTCTCACAATTATTGTTACGCCTTGTAAGAAGATGTAAGAACGCATTGACTCGTGTATTTGAATGCAACGCAAGGCCATTGATGATCCTGAGTTTAAGTGATTAAAGAGGATAAATATAAAAAATTAATTTCTTATACTTTCTAAAAGTAATTATTGTATCTTTTTTTTTATCTAAGCTCAAGTTAAACTTCAAGTTAAAACTAAAAAAATTTATTTAGACACATGATACTTTTTCAAATTTTGTCAAAAAAAATTGCATAAAAATGTGAGAAAATATAACAGCTAGAAAAATTGTGTAACGTTGAAAGCGTAAATTCGCTGAAAGGGAGTAAATTAAGAAAGCCCCATATTACAGACAACTTATATCATATGCGGGTGCGTGAACGCGAGAAAGCATAAGGATTCGATTCTATAGGACGTACAAAAGCATCCAAGAAATTCATGACTCTCATCGCTGTTTGTTAAATAAAAGCCAGCGGGCGCCGCGCGCTTAAATACGCCAGGAATTTCGTTGGACGTAGTTTCCTCTTTTCTTTCGCCTTCGTTCCGCAGCAACTATATTAACTATATTCTACGGACTAACTCAACGCGGCACGCAGATGGCCTTAACGGAATTGCATGTGCTGAAGGAATTCCTCTCGATTTCAAGGAACGGACTGCGGATATAGAGCGTTTAACATAGTTGTTGATATCAGTTAATAGTTTATATCAGATAATAGTTAGAACTAGGTAATTAAAAAATATGTATATACACAATTGAGAAATACATATATATAATATAAATGAGCTATCGTCTTTCTTGTTCTTTCTGTGGAAAAACTTTGTTTGAGCGCGCACGAATAGAAATTCCTATTAAGCTCTTTCGATTTTAAATTGCAACTTACCGCTCGGTGGTCTAATATGTACACCCAGATTGAGAGCCTGAAGTTTCGCTACGGCTACCTTGCAGAGGACTTTCTTCTCGATATCAGATAGTGCTCGCAACGATGTATCCTGCAGAGTTACACGCCGACTTCCCGTGCCTGCCCACGTACATTTTCCCTGCGACAGCGAAGAAATAGTGCATTCTCTAGTCAAGTTGAGGCTAGCTATCGTGAATTTCACATACTTGATGGCTTTTGAATGAATTTCTAGCACGTCACCGCGATGAGAGATAGTGTACAAATCGAATTAAGGTTGAGGACTATCTAGTCGTGCGGCAGGAGTCCTGAACAAAATTTAATTCCGGCACCTTGGCATCCTAGCTCATTATCATGCAACGATTATTCAAATTAATCTTATCATGTAAAACCGCGGAATTAAATTTTACGGACTCGCCATTGTGTGAGATGCATCGTAGTTTGAAAGCTTTGCAGTTTATTTTCAGCGTTATTGTGATTAGTCAATTCGTTTGATAATTCCGGTTTCATAATTTAGATGAATTTAAAACGTAGACTTATTCAGACTCGCGATTCTTATTTATTAATAATTAATAGTTGCGTCAGTAGATATGTCTCGTAAAATTTTCATGATAGATCAGCAATAATCCTCGTGTACTTTGGAGAGAAAAAGGTACGCAGGTAATGTCGAAGAAATGTAAGATATAACGAGGAGATACAACACGACGGATCATAAATTGTGCATTTTCCTTCCGCTTCATGGATAAGGTCGAAATGATCTTGTAAGGGATGAAATTGTCTGAATATTTCGCTCGTGTTTTCAAGATAGAGAGACGTAATAGAATCAAGCTGACAAGTTTAAATTAATGCAAAAATTTAACAGTGTAATAATTATATCTGTTTTTAATGGATATAACAAAGATGACTAAACTACAATATATATCTTATATTTCAATTTCTGTACATACTATACATACAGAAATTGATGAAATATAATATTTTTTTAAATTATACTATTATGTAACAATGCAATGTAAACGCGCGCGCGCGCGCGTGTGTTAAAAAAATTGCAAAGGAACAATTTTACATCAGTTTATCAGTTACTTTCGCCATTTATAAACTCATCGATCGCGAGTTATTAACAAAAGGCGAGTTCAAATTATGTTGCTGGATTAGTTTTTGACAATTAATAGAGAAGAAAATTTATTCAATTTGCTTCTATTTACAATTATTTTACAGGCAAATATATATTTTCTGTAACTGTTCTTATATGCTATCTCGTGGTATCGAAGAGACCCAAAGAAAAGAATAAGTGATAAAATTCACCGACAAACAATTTTATTAACATTTTTATTATTTTTTTAGTTTTCTTTTTTAAATACGATGGAAATGCAACATATACCATTCATATATTTACAGTATGCAAACTATGAAGGAAAGAAATAAATATATAGCAAAAAAAATGAATACAACTTGAAGAGGAAAGTTCAAGATTATAGTTAATTTATAATAAATTTATTTGAACTCTCAGCAACATGAAAGTTTAATAAATACACAAAATGTATTATTTTAAATTTATTTCTATAGACGAGTATAAAATTAAATAAAATATTTGATTATGTGTTATTAATACAATACAACACGTCAACAATTACGTCTAAGAATTTTGCAATACGAAAGATATTGTTTAGTTTTATCTTTTAAATATATCAAAAACAATTCGGTTTTTGTTTAACTATCTATTATTTTGTGACTAAAGAGAACATAATCTTTATTTGTAATAATTTCCCAACCAATTTCTCTACAAAAGATATTTATTAAACCAAAATTCAATAAAATAACAAACAAACGAATCTTGCGAAGTAGTGCTAAATTAACAGTGAGAAGAACGCACGTATAAGAAAATGTAAAAAAAAGAGATAAATTGCATATTTGTATACAGTGTTGGCACTTTATCGTATGAAGTAGTAGATGGCATCATACATTATATTATCTCGTTGCAATGTAACAAATAAAACTGTGAGACGGGAGCATAGAACGTAATGACATTGCAAGATACGGCACGACAGTGCGATGAAATAAAACAGAGGCAATGAAAATCAGCGATACTCTTGCACGTTTCATCAGCATCGAATTTCAAACATTTTCCACCTGTTAAGTTGCTATTTATTTCGCTGACGTCATTATAGTCGTACGCAAAATGGAAATAGCCGAGATGTGTCTTTATCACGATTAACGTTACTAACAATAAGAACAGTCATATTGATACACGTGGGTGGATAACGCATACAGTTATTATACACGTATGTAGATTTTCAATTTTTCTGTTTTACAATATGACACGTACAGGCTTCTATCTATAATCTACTATATGTAAAACTCTATTTAACATGTGATCGTTTTCCCATATCTTACAATTAGAGATTTTAGATTAAATTTTAATTCCTTTTAAATTTCGTAAATTAGTATAATATTATACTATATCGCTAGTATACGTTTCGAATTTGCTATTGTTATTATCTATTCAAATTAATTTGCTCATTTTTAATTACCTAACGATTTCGATGGCCTTTGCGCGCACACATAGAAATTAATAAGTCATTACATTATTAATATAATATATTAACGAAAAGGAGTAGATAAGAAAAATTCGTGACCCGCTTGTTAATGATCTAAAGAAAATGATTGCTAATCGTCTCTTGTTCCGAAGGCTTCTCGATGTACATATGTATAAAAAGGACCTTGCATAGGACACGGGGATTAAATGAGGAAAGATATTCCTGGAGCACGAGAAAAGGTTTAGTGCAATCGCATAAAGATGAAAAAGGGGGATATGCACGAGCAAATCACCTTGTATGCAAATACAAGTGACCTAATCTCGAATAATATCAATTTTTCGCTGTCACGACGTCGTCACGTCCTTTATCCAATCAAAATATTTTTAGTTGAAATTTAAGTAGAAATTAATTCCGATTACAAATATTGATACTGAACGGCCTACTTTGATAGTCTAAGTTTAAAATTCAATTTTTCATTCAATTTTGTTGCGAGAGACAATTTTTCTTTTCCCTTTGCGATTCCGCGACGTATTATTCGTTGGAATAACGGAGAAACGCCACATACATATATATGAGAATAGCATGAGCACGCCGGTGATAGTAGTAGACTTTGACATTAGTGTGTGGGTATATCCGCGCGAATAAGTAGTAGGAGCAGGTTTTAAGTATAGTTTATATACATCTCCACGCGCGCGCGCGCGCGCGTTGGCTGACTATTTCTGGCGGCGCCAGCGAAATTCCGAGGCCCTAAATTGGTTATCGCGCTTACTGCTTAACGAGAATGTCTGCCGCAAGGTCGACCTCCTTTTTCCTCTTTCACATTTTCTCCTTCTACATCACTTGGGCGTTTAAATACTTTAAAGGATAAGGTGTCAAAAGAGAAAGAGAGAAAGAATCATGAATTGCATGATTATTGAATAGTACACATATCTCGTCATAAAAGAAAGTATTCTGCAAACTAAATTTTGTAAAAAGTATTCAAAAAGAGCAATTTAAACTATATTAAATAATTAATAAAAAATAAAGTTAAATATAAAAGTGAAAAAATTGCTCTTAAATTTATATCAAGACCTTTATCATTACAAGTTACATTTTTTCTTAGGAAAAATGTAACTACGTATGTTTTTGATGATCGCAATATTTTATAATTTTCCTATGAAAAAATTTCTTCCGCAATAATTTATAATGTACGAATGTTTAAATTATAAATGATAAGAAAGGCAAACCTTTTTAGAGATCCGTAAAAAATACGGGAAAGAATATAAATGCACGCATTAAGAATTTTCTTTTCTTTTATATTAAAGTCTCCTACGTAAATAATGGCATGTTATTTTAAATAGATTGCTTCTAAAAATATTTTATAAAACTAAAGATTATAATACTTACATTTCGAACATATATATATATATATGTACAGTAGAGAGAGAGAGAGAGAGAGAGAGAGAGAGAGAGAGAGAGAGAGAGAGGCATTATTTACTTATTGTCAATATTCTTTGTCATGCTTATAAAGAATACTTAGCGCAATTACATGAACTGTAAATAATTTTTCACATCAGAATTAACTTGCAAGAATAACTTTTACTAAAAATAGCGCAGACACCAATTGCCAATTTCGACAAACACTCTTATAATTCAGAAACTTACTTGTGCTCTTTCAAAAGATATTCCTGCTTCGAGTAGCATGGATACCATCGCCAAAAATTGCCATTACGAAAATGCGGGTCTATGCCAAATTCATGATATCTACTGTTCCTTTTTATTAAGCTTTTTGCTAATCTCGCGGAGACGCCAAAGAATGCGCACGCTATAGTTCGTTGGAAAGTTTACGAGATACATTTAATATAATTTCCAGAAGACGCAGTTCATTTCTGCTTTCAGCTGTCGCATCTTATCACAAATGGCGAAGAAAATTCTGCGCTTCTAAATGTAACTATCATTCAATGAAATCAGAATTAGAAGGAGAAAGAATGTATACTTTTAATGATTTTATGCAAATAAACTGACATGTATTTTATTATAAATATATATCATACTTTGTTGTCAAAATTGTACGCAAAGAGAGCGTTGTCACAAAACTACTGAATTTCAATCTTTAATGTTAAAATGTTTCCTCTTTAATATATTACAACAAGAAACATGTGCATGATTAAGGTATTAATTAATTATATTCATTAATATTCATTAATGATGAAAGTGTTTGAAAATATATGTTTCAAAATTTGCTTAAGAAAAATTTGAAAAAAGAAGATTGGAAAAAACTTGTCGGTGTAAACTTAAGAATTTCTTCACCACTGATACCTCACAATAAATAATAATGTATATGTATAAGTAATGTGGTAAAAGACTCACCTGAGGTGTCCACACGGACGGCTGATGCGACGCCCTCGAAGTGCTCTTGCTTCTGGACCTCCAAATCTTCTTTGCCACCAGCCGGCTGCCATGATGCACCACGCTACTCGAGGACTTGCTCTTCTGCATCGCTGTGCCACCTGCGGAATTGGCGGATGAAGACATGAGTGCCGGCGAACCGGGTGCCGAGTGCGGTTTATCCTTATGCGAGTTGGAGCCATGCAAGAGATGGGACAGGAAGGATTGATGATGATGATGGTGATGGGGATGTTTTATGGGAATGGAAGTGGCCTCCTCGGAGCCGAGACCGGCGTCGATGCTGCTTCTGGAACTAGCGTTTCTGCTGACTGGCGGAGATGTCGTTGTGTCCGCATCCGATAACGTCTCGGATAAGACCTCACCGGGAACGGAAGAGGACATCTCGCGATAATGCACCATCCAATTGTCCTCCGTCTGGCAGCCCTTGCTATTGCCGTCGTCGTCGCCAGGCTTGGTAATCTCGCCCTTGGCTTTGATGTTGCGCAAATTCCGATCATAATTTACCCGCTTGAAACGGTCGATTTTGTCCGCGTCCATAGACTTCTTCCGCGCCATACGCAGGTACCTCTTGATGGTGTCACTCACGGACGGTGATACATCGTCGTTATCGACGCTACTGCGTCTTCGTCCGCTGGACTTGTGTGACGACATCTGCTCCTTCTGCGACAACTCTTCCTTTTCCTTCTCCAGGAGACAGGTGTCGAGAACGTCCTGAGAAATCGGTTCGGTCTGCACGCCATTGTTCAGAAAGCTTCGGTCAGTGCTAGGTCCTTGGACAGCGATTAGAGGCGGCGGTGAGAGTGGGTCTCTCTTGGGCGATCGCGTACCATATTCCTCGCGAGACGTTCTGCTTCTCTCGTGAGCCCACCATCGAGCGGACGGCGAACTGTACGTACCGGTTGCCCGGGGTCTCCGGAAACCTCTGGTGCATCTCAGATCGAAATAGAGCTTTTCGAGAAGCTTCCGATCTGTTAAGATGTCAGATATAACGTGCTCGCGAGACGATGACGTGCCGTAATAACGACTCAGCGTCTCCAGCAGAGATTTATGAACGTAATCACCCTGATACGGCAACATGGATGCCGGGACCACGGCTTTCTCACCACCGGAACAAGTGGTGGAAGGGCTAGGAGAAACTTTCTCGTGTTTCGCCTGAGCGACAATCGTCGTTAGATGCTGCTGCAGCTTATCTATCAGGCTACGATAGTCGAAGGGCTCTTGCTTCTTGCCCTCCCTCTGTTGAGCTGCGCCCTGCGACGTGTCGATGGCCATCTTGGTCGGATTGGGTGTGTCAGCGTGCATGTTCAGGTACTTTTGTAGCATGTCTGCCAGCTCCTCGGCTTCGGTGTCCTCTTGAGGTGTTTTGCGACACGTTATCGGACTCGACGGCATGCTGCCGTCGTCGTCGTCATCTTCGTAGTCGTCGCCGCCGCCGCCGCCGCCATCATCATTGCTCCCGCCTGACGTCAGCAGCCACTCTCTCTTGGCCTTGGCCAGATCAAACTTGCCAGACGTGGTCGCGCAAAGGACGAAGCTCTGCGGCGAGCTCCTGGCGTCGTCGGCCTCGTCAGCCGAGCTAGCCTGGGTTCGATAGCTGCCGCCTTTGAGCTGTCTGCGGCGTCGTTGGGCTGCGCGAAAGCTCAGACTGCCAGGATACGAGGCCTTCCTCCAGAGCAGAAAGCGCGGCTCTCTCTGGCACACTTCTTGAAAGTATTGCTCGATCTTTGGTATGTCCTCTGGACGATTGTGGGTACCGTCGGGGATGAGACGTCGGCCGGCATCGGCCATGTATCGCCAGGTCTTTCTGGTTAGCAGCCATCGCTCCTTGACGGGCTTGCCGGACCGTTTAGTTCTGCGATCTTTGGACGTAGGCGGTGTCGAGCTCGCGGTGTCCGCACTGTCGCGACGCGAGCGTCTCCTGCCTCCACCGGGACGCTCTGCCATCGTCGCGTCCTTGTCACCTCGACTCGCCACGCGAACCACCTTCGCGAAATTGCGTCCCTCCGGTGAGCACGATGTCGCGAGCGCAAGAACGGCTCGCAGTCCACCACCTCACGTGGTCACGCAATCACTCTACCATGCCAGCCGGCATATACGTACGTACACACATGTATATCTCTTTTTTTTTCTCTACTCACTCGCGACGACCCATCTCACCTCACCTTTGAGTGGAGGACACATCGAGAGCGAAGCAAGCACGAAGCTTCGTACGAGGCAAACGTACGCCATTCCGCTTAGTGTATTAAATCTTTATCACTTTATCACCGTCAGAGAAAAGTATTCGGGATGGTGACGATGACAATGACGATGACGTCCGCTGCTGTGCGAGCGACGATTGCCTAGACCGATCGAATGCCAAGCGCCGATTGGCTTCTACTTTGGATTAAGGAGACGCCGTGCTTTTCCCGTGCGTTACGCGGCCAAACGCGGCAAAAGTGATTAGCGAGAGAGTATTCCTCCTCCTAGGAGATGCTAACAAATCTCATTTAGAAGAATCAGTGGAAATTAAAAAGACACTCTTCGAGCGATTTCAATTTCTTCATTGTCGCGCGCGCGGCCTACGAAATATATATACATACGACCAGATAGCGAGAGACCCGGGTAAAACGATATCGAGACGTCTCGACTTTTCTCTCTACGTTCGTAAACGTTGAAATCGCAAACGTTACAAGTTGCCCGTGTAAGCCGGCAAGGTGGAAGCTAAGATACGCGACTACTGTTCCTCAAGGCATCGCGACGCTCGTGGACGCTCCGTGTCTAAAAGCGTCTTTGCCCCTTCTCTCCTCTTCCATCTCGCTCGCGTGCGGAAACGCGGGCGAACGAGCGGCGAGTGTGAGAGAGGATGGACCGACCGCGACGCTGCAGAGAGACGACAGCGATGGACCAGACCGAGGAAGAGGTGTAGAGAGATATATAGAGGCTGTGCGCGTGTCGTGGCCTAGGATACCTGGACCTGTATCCGCAGACTAACCGGAGGTGCAACGTCGACGATGTTATGTCGTCACCCATTGCCAAATGCCAGTATACGTTTTCTGGCCGCGTACCATCCACGGCCACTCGCCACGGCGCGCGGCGCTCCTCGATGAGACAATGCCGGTTTTCACGAACGAACGGTTTTTATGACGGCATATCGTAGCTCGTCGTCATCATTGAATATCCAAGAATGACGCAGTGGCGCAAAAGTTCTCAATGTTTACGATAGTCGCGGTAAAATTAAAGAGGCAGGAAAAGAGGAAATAAAATATCAAGTTAAAATATTTAGAAAATGAAGAATATATTAAAATATTTAAAACACTAAGCTTATCACGCGAATTTTATTACAATTACAATTACGAATATGCAGCAAGTAATGATTTAAAAGAAATCACTTTTATAAATGATTTTATAAATTCTATAAATCTATTGAATCAAGGAGATGGTACAGCGATTAAAAAAGCTAAAATATAATATATGCTATCATTAAAGTTTAAGTTTAGACGCATTCAAAGAAATTTTCAAAAAACAATAAGATATCACAAAATATTGAATGTATATATATCTGGCGACACGACACGCGGTATATTAGGAATGATTGAAGGATTAATCTTCCGATGATTTGAAACTTGTATAGTTTTATACTAATATCATAATATATAAAAATTTGAGAACGGAACGTATTTATTATTGTTAAATTAAACATCTAATTGTATGATTTAAATATATGAGAGTTACTTAGTGTTTCTATCCATTTGTTTAAAACACTGTATTAAAAGAAGAGGAATGGTCAATGTCAATGTCTCTCGTTTGCTCGTTCTCACAGCAACGACGCTCTTCACGCTCTTGCGAAGACTATCCACTCTAACCCAGAGACGTGTTGAACAAACTTTGATAATATTTACAAAATGTAGGATTAGAATAAAGCGCTTATATTATAGCGCCATGTGGATGAATAAATTTCCGAGAACGAAGATCCGTAACAAGATCTATGATTAATTCACGTTAATTAATAAAATAACATGAGACTCGGCATATTTTTCTCCAATCTTTTTTTTGAATATGATGTTTCAAATATTGTTACAGACACGGATCAGCCATTAAATGAATTACGTACGTAACAGAAGATTGTATATTGAATGAATTAGTTCTTATTTAAAAACATATGTATATATATATACATATAATATATATATATATATATATATATATACACACCTTTTGCT
>VBVR01006175.1:0-10718 GCA_011638315.1 Tetramorium parvispinum
GTAATCATCCGCAACATCGACCTGAGATCTTTCTCGTAAGAATGGGTGAAAATATTAAAATGTAAAAATATAGACGCGCTACTAATAATACTGGAATATTTTATAATAAGGAATATTTTTATAACAAGGATTAGTAGCGCGATTGTGCTCCATAACTTTCCAGATAGCAAACTTTTGTGATAAATGCACAATTATTGCTTCTTTCCAGTCACAGCATTTCGCAATAATTGTCATAAGGTGATTCTGCAAAACGCACGTCTTTTGCTGAAGAAGAATTTTATAATTATGTTATAAATATTGAGAAAATTATAAAGCAAAGTTATTTAAAAAATAAAAAATTTCTTACTATTACTCAAATAATAATTGTACAGTTTTATGTTGTAACGATTTTACAATAATTACAAAATTAATTTCTGAAATGTGTTCAGTAATAATTGTGCTAAGATGATTGGCTCTAATTATACAATTATATTTTAGGCATTAATTTTTAAAGATTGCTATATGTTACAATAATTAAATTTAGAATTAACGATTTTAAAAGTTAGATTTAATCTTCTTACACAATATATTTTAAAGTTAAAATGATGCTAAAATTGTTCTGCATGCGTTCCTATCTAGGTTCATAATGTGAAGCTACCGAAAATTTACTTAAATGTTAGAAAACAACTCTAATTACTTTTTTTCTATTATATTTCTATTATATTATGTGAATTATTTTTCTCTATGAATCGATAATTATCCGGAATTTATAAAATGTATCAAAATACCAATAAAAATAAAAATTTATATTATTTCTTTAATTTAACATAGCTTTCCAACACTTTTATTGATGCACAAACATATTTTTGTTCTATCTTTGGAATAAAATATAGTTTCTCAGCTACGCATACATTGCTCATTTGGTCATGATAAAATGTAGTCTATAGTATTTAAACAAAAGTTTTAAGATATCTATTTACAGTAACATGATTAATTCATCTATAAGTTATATTATTTATATGATTAATTCATCTATAAGTTATATTATTTATATGATAAATGATATGGTTTTGAAGAAGATTTTCTAGAGGCAATTTTAGCGTGAACATTCGAGTCACGATCGTACGAGGGCAGAAGAAACATATATACGCGAACGTGCCAGATATAACCGCTCAATTGGAGATCATGTTGTATCGAAGGATAGAATATAAAAAAAATTTTTATGTTCTGGAAAAAGTATACTACTGTTATACAGCATAAAACTTGTCAGTTTTAGGACGAAAATATTTATTTCTTGCTTAAGTCTTATGTGCAAATATATTATGTTCAAGTTTATTTCATGCAGCTCCGGTCTATGTAGCTCTAAATTCTATAAAAAATAAACGTACTCTTTAAAAAATCTCATATTTAATAATATCCAAAAAACAAAATTTTAAACAGTTTAAATTCTGAAATTGATTTAGTATTTTCGGTTCTATCATATCTATATGGTTACAATACAAAGATAATTATATTTTTTGTGGACCTTTAAAAAATGTTAATTTAATGTTAATAACATTTTATGTTAATTTAATGGTAATAACATTTTTCAAATCTGAATTTCTCAGGCTAATTAATTTGAATAAAATTAATTTCATTTTTATCCAATGTAAAAAAGAGAAAAGGAAAAGAAAAAGAGAAATGAAGGGTTTCGTTTTCCTAAATTACACAAATTTCAGACTATATATTCAGGCAGGATTTTATCTCGTTGATTAATTTTAGAATTATCTCTATTAATAAATGCGAGTTTCAACTTAAGGGAAATAAATTTCCAACTAACTCCGAGCCAACTTCCTTACCGCGAAACTCGCACTGTCGTCATTAATGCCACAATATTTCGTGCCAACTGAACCTGACATTATCAAATATGTCCCACTCAGAGAACGCAGGCGAGTACCTTATCGACGCAAAGTTTCCAGTCTCGTGGCCTCGAAAAAGGGTTCCGGTCTTAATCGCGACGGGTTCGGGCGTGTCGCGTAGTCGTACGTACGTTTCTATGGAGTTGCCTTGAGTTGACTTCTGTACACTTCGGTCTGCGCTTTTCCACCCCGACAACACCCACATCTGGCAATGATCTCTTGCAAATCCGTTAAACCTGCCGTATCATCTCGAGGAGATAAGCCGGCGTGAAGAAAGGTGTCAGAGCACGGAGAGTGAAAATCAAAAACAATTGACCGAGAGTGTATTTTTAACTATGTCTCTTATGTCTTATTTTCAAGAATCTCTTATATCATTGGTTTCCTCAAACTTATAGCGAATTCGATTGATTGCACTAGTCTGAATGTGAAATTGAAATATCTTGAGTAATAAAATGCCCAATAAATATTAAAAAAAAATTGCACACTAACACGATAAAGTGAATTAACAATTTCGGTTTTTAATATGTTTTTATATGTATTTTAAGCATTCAATCTTACGTCGATTTATGTATAACGGCTTTAATGTGCATCGAGTGCGCACTAATGCGACCAATCGAATTCGCTATTAATTATCACGAAGGTACTCGTGTTTTACATTTTTTTTTTATTTAAATCACAGTATAACGTTCGAAAAACTGACAGGAATCATACGGTCTGGCGGAGCGTGGTACAACGTACCGTTCGCTGGAGAGGCAGCTTAATTGATCTCCCGGGTAACGAGACGAGGGTAATAAATCGGTAATCCAGAAATCCGTAGTGCGGCGAGTAAGATGAAAGTGGAGATGCATAGGCGACCGGGCAGCTCGAAAACGAAGAAGATTACGGGAGACAGCGGGGAGGCAAGCGCGAATAAAACGCGGATGGCGAGGATAGTCGACCAAGAATTTGATGGCTGAATTATA
Organism: Tetramorium parvispinum; assembly: GCA_011638315.1. NCBI lineage: Eukaryota > Metazoa > Arthropoda > Insecta > Hymenoptera > Formicidae > Tetramorium > Tetramorium parvispinum. Next base: position 2,840 of record VBVR01006175.1, read on the forward strand.
CAGCATAATCGCTCTTTGCGTCTATGAATATTGGAGTCTTCTTGGAAATATAATCCATAATTCATTACAAGCGAAAACTCGTCAGCCTAAAATTAATTGAATCGGTTTTTTTTTCACAAACTCGACGAGTCATTTAAATTGCGAACCGAGTTTTTATTGACGGTTCGACTGGAAAACTTTTCTCCGATATGATATTCGTATACCGAAGAAGTAGAAAAAATATACAAAATAATTCAGAACTAAAAAAAATTTTATTTTTTTTACAATCAGAATTAAATTACTTCCTTAGGTCAAATTATTTCAATTGCGATTTAATCTGTCCTTCTATGTAAATAATCTAGAAATAAAAATCGTAAAAATATTAGATTAGATTATTCGTCATCCGAATAAAATTCATTTAATCCATTATATGTATGGTGACTATCCGTCCTATATTACAGAGGACAATCCTTCATTCTAGATCTGCATTCTTTAAATTAATTTTTTCTCGAAAACTCACTTTGTCCTTTATTTCTGAAAAGTCTTATAAAATGCCTATATTTGTCTTTATCAGCTTTATATATTTTGTGTAATGTTTAAATAAAAATGTTTCTTTTTTTATATAGATATATTATAACTGTACAACAATTATAATCGTTAATTATAATTCTAATTGTTATATAATAATTATATTATAATTGTTTTAGTTTACAAAATTTTATTTTTTTAAATAGAAATATATATTCAGTAATTTCAGAAAAAATATTAATGATAATAATAAATTGACACTTGTTTATGGAAGAAGAATAGGTGGCAGTGTCCTTTATTTTTCTCAAAGAAATATAGTCACCTGTATGTACATTTCTCTTTTCCTATTTTTCATCATCGTAATCATCGTAATCATCGTAGCGAAAGTCATCATGTGTCAATTTGAAGTTCCTGCTGCAAGCTATGACGCGCAGTTTCGCGTTGAAACGACACTGTCATCGTTTGCCATTCGTCAACGTGTCCGACATAAAGAAACGCATTGTTGGGATCGCGGACGAAAGATGATAAACGCCGCGGAAAAGGGTATCATTCGCGCCGCGACGGCAGCTCACGCGGCTCCGTCACCTTTCCGTAGCCGAGAGATCCGACATCCACTGTGTCACCCACTTGTCACAGGCAGGCTGCACGCAGCCGGTGCAAGTAGTTCGTTGCGAAATGCTAAATACCGCCGACGTGCCGCGCGTCTATTTATAGAGTCGGCGCGATCGATAGACACCCGCTACAGAATAGAGCGACCGACCAAATGAGAGAGAGAGAGGAAGGAAGGAAGGAAGGAAAAAACATGAAAAATGGGGAAATTGAGAAAGCGAACGAAGAGAAAAAAAAGAAATGAGAAAAAGAGGCAGGGAGAAAGAAAAGAGGGAACAAAAAGGGGACGGAAAAAAATAATAAAAAACGAATGAAACGAAACGCTGACAAACGAGAGAGAAAACGGAAGTGGAAAGATGTTCTCTTACGCTTCGTTGCTCTTGGCAATTTCGATTCACCATCCTCCGGCGAGCTTAGGCAACTTGGTTCCTGAGACTCGACATCGACTTTCTTTTTATTGTCTGACTTTCATCGTCAGACCAGCGGGCGCATTTTCTACTTCTAAAAGATATGCACTGTTACATGCGTAAATACGACAATAAAGTATTGTGCATAATCGGTGACTTTATTTTTTCATGATAGATTCTTTAATCAATTTGTAATTGATTTTTCTTGGCAGAAATAACTTCTTAAATAATTTTTAATATATATGTGAAGACTATATTTTGTTATTTATTTGCTAGAAAAACTCAATTCGATTTTGCAATTTAAAAATTAGTAATATATCGATAGTTCGTATAATGTTATTGCTAAGAAAAGATCGATTCAAAAATTAAAAAATTTTTTATGAAAATTAAAATTGCAGTTATGGAGCATAATAATCTTTTACACTTTACATAGTTTTATATATTATAATATATATTACGTGTATTTTTTTTACTTATCTCAATTTTCAACTTTCTAGTAGACACAGAAATAGTTACTTTATTTCATAAAACTGCCGCTCCACACACAGATAACTCCATATCAAACTAGTTCAGTCAACAATTTCATATATGTAAAACAGAATTAAAAATTATTTTTAAATTCATATTTAAACTTATTAAACATGTTTTATTTAAATAAACTTGTTAAATTGTTATCTACAATATTATGTAAAGGTTGTTAAAGAAAAACTCGTACATTTTTTCCTTTTGGCGGTAATTGCTTCATACAACTTTATTTTTGTACTTTAAAAGCAATAAATATGTATTTAACTGAATTTTAAAACCTTTATCCTACGCTGCTTTTAGAATGCCGTCAGCTTCTTTAAACTTCATTCTTAGCTTGACACTGTAAATTCCTTTTTATGTATTAAGACCTTTTATGTACTAAACTTTTCTGCTCTGAAGAAATTCTTTCTGCTAGATCATCTCTATGGAGAGATTTATTTTACTTTATTTTTTATTTTTATTTATGGTTCTAAAAAGGTATTCAATGGTTTTGAAGTACTTTATGTACCACTCAATAAAATTAACCGCAAAAACCGACTAAAAGTCCGTTTCAGATTAACAATATTTACGTTTCAATTGCGATATGAATTGAATTGACCTGATGACGTTAGCAGTTTTCCTACTTCTCGTATGATCTATAACTATATACGTTTCTAATGCAAATTCCCATAATAAATTAAATGGACGAGAAGCAAAACTACGATCATGAATACGTAACGGCATTTTTATTATATTTCCGATATTATATTTCAATTCGATATATCGGGTCGTCTTTTAGCCCCAATATGGAAGTTGTATTCGCATTCAAAGTCCATAACTTCACATCCCAAAGGAAACCAGAGGAAAATGCATAAAGGTTGAAGTTCAAAACTGGTTTTCTATGAATTTCATTTTTTTTAGCAAAGAGAAAATTTGGGCTATGCAATGAAATACTTCTCATTACAAAAAATAAACTTCAAAACAAATTTTCTAATATTTCGCTTGATTGCTCTTTACCGTACATGAATAGAGCGCATTTTACTTCTAAATTTGGCATAATTATCTTTAATTGAATTCATTAAAATTTTCATTAAATTTAATAAACCAGCTCTTAATTAAATCAGATACTGACTTGGCGAAAAAAGGATAAAGGCTACGCAATTATCTTGTTTTTAAAAAAGCATAATAAAATTTTTTTGAAGCTGTTAAATATTTTCATAAAGATACAAAAACCATCTTTTTCCCAATGAAACATTTTTGTTAAAACTTTAATATTTAATTTTTAGTTAATAGTGATTCATGATTCGACTTCTTTACATTTGACAAAAAAAGGCATATTAAACAAGCTCTAAGAACCTTTTGCGTTACAAAATTGAATAGCATATGAATCGTTTATGCTACGGAATTACATTGAGAGAAAAATATAGTTACTTTTGGACCCAACCACAATTTTATAATATTTCTAACGATAATTATGGTTAACATAATGATGCATATAGTTAAGTTAATCATATTTCGTGTTAGAAATATTATAAAATTGTGGTTGGGTCCAAAAGTAACTATATTTTTCTCTCAGTGTATGCACTGAAAAGAAATTTTGGTTAAAAACGGACGAATCAGAAAATCTTGTAGGCGTGATCAAATATTCTACACGCAAAAAAATAATTAGCAAAGGCAGCTAAAATATAGCTGTGGCAGCTAAGATGTTTCACTAAAATAGGGACAGCTAATATTGTTGCTATCAGAGCAAAATTTTTTTTAGCTAAATAACGTTTAGCTACCGTGCCACTTGAATGAGGAATAGCTGCTAATTTTTTAGCTATTTATATTAAAGTACATTTTCAATTTCAGCTAATAAAATTGTATTTCATAGCAAATGTTTTTTAGTATTGACAGCTAATTTTTAGTTATAATAGCAAACTCTGAACTAGCTAACGATATTTAGCTAATTACTACTAAAAAGCTTACTAAGTCATTTTTTTGCGTGTAGTTATTATAACAGAAATTCTAGTTATTCTAGTAGAACTCACTACTTTATAACTTATAATAATCAGAATTTCTATCATAATGATCAGAATATTTGATCACGCCTACAAGATTTTTCTGATTCGTCCGTTTTTAACCAGAATTTTTTTTCAGCGCGTGAATGAAAATTTGTATGATAAATAATACAATATAAAAAATCGTTCAATAATCATAACGAAGCTGGCGGTTATGGATTACGGCTCGTTTGGTCAACGACTTATTATGTATATTGCATGCGTATGCGACGATGAACATAACTTTGTATCGTACGCGGCAGCATCTTGAACTGCCGGGCCACATGGATGGGAGAATCGATATTCGCGAGTCGATATCTCACAGCAAGGCCACGCTACGACCCTTCTACATTATTGATGCCTGACGGACGGCCTTTGTGGAATGGAGTGTCCCGCTGTTTGCGGGTCACCAAGCCTTAGCGTGCCGACGGTGTTACGACAGTTTTCTCGCTGCACGCTGCTTCGCTTTTTCCCCCTTCTTCCCCCCTCTCCCCCTTCATTCAATCGACATGCACCCTTCTCGGTGCAACAGACGCGCACGATCGCGAGATGGATTAGCATGTTTCATCGTTGCAGGAGACACGCGCGCAAAGGGTGGAAAAGCTAATTCCGTACGCTCTTTTTCTTCGGCGGACGACACGTCGCGTCGCGTCGGACGAATTTGTCTGCTATCGACAGACTGTCTGTATCTTTCACCGTTTCCCTTTCAATGCCATTGAATGTTTTCACCTCGAGCGAGCGCGTCTCGCGATTCCGCATTTTAATCTTTAATCCCCTTTGATCTCTTCTAAATTTTAAAGCACGCGCGAACGTGCGTATTTTATCGACGAGTTTGAAAAGAGTTCGACGCAGTTACGTTTTCATATCGGTTTCTCGCAAAATGCCAAGTTGTGATTGGTTTTCTCATTCTACATCCAAAATCTAATTTTAAAAAGATTAACGTCTGATGAAAAAATAAAATCTCTCTGCCGGTGTTTCTAAAAACGTTCTCTCCTTTTTGATTTTGGATTTTCAGTCATCAGAGACGCGACATCGCGGCTTAAATAAAATTTAAATATAAAAGCTTGAACGACGAAACGAGGTGGGCGATAGAAGTATCGCCAAGTTTTTAAAGTCAAAATTTAAAGTAATTTGTCTTCGACAAAGTGTATTTGATTCTATGTGCGACTGAGGTGAGGCGGATGAGGTGAGAAACAGATTCTTAGGTACGGGAATTAAAATCTTGCCGATTTATCAATTGCGACGCATATTTCCCATCGGCAATGTTATGGCAGTTTAACACATGGATCGATACAATCCCTTCAGTTCTTTATTGCATTTCCAGCGACAAACATGTCGTGTGTACATAGCAATGGATAATAACACTTAAGTGGCGGTTGAGCGCTTCTTCGCGTCAACAAACTATATTTTTCTCATATTACAGAGATATTGCAATTTTTTGTTCGATATTATTTTTACTTTTAAGATCGTTAAAATTTAAATACAATGTCGGAGTGTCCAATTCTTTCAGCTCAATTCAGTTTGGACAAACTAATCTTAACCAGGAATATTTTCACACTATCAAATAAAATATTTCTGTTCCCTTAGGCCCAGTTGCATCAACGTTATTTTGACTTTGAGCGAGACAACATGTGTCTATCTTGATCTTTCTTTCTAAATAAATAAAAACACATCTTAAAGGCGAAATAACGTTGGTGCTACTGAACCTTAGAGAGATTGAGGAAATTCTCTATTCTCTTCCGGTTCGAAGTATGCATAAATGTTAAGAATTTATCAGATTTAGCGATAGTTTTTTTTCCCTCTAGTTGTTTAAGATGCACTTTAGCGCATGGAAACACGCGTAAAATTTCGACAGTTATTGTCGAAAATTGTAGAATTATAAAAAATTGAAGAATTCTTTTCATATGAAAAGACCGTAGCGAATTCAATAATAAATATTGTACTTTAATTAACAAAAAAAGTGCCATAATTTGTAATGACGCATATATGCCCATGAATATTTCTTCCAATTTTTAACGGATTTGCATAAAACTTGGTACACCCATGTTTTTTGTCGATGATTACAAATCTGAACTCAAATTTTCAAATTTCAAAATGGAGTATCCAATATGGCGGCTTCTAGTAATGATATTCTATTTTTGGATATATATATATATATATACATATATATACATATATTATAGATGTATTTGAAGGATACTACTGACAGAACAGATTTTAGAGAAAATTTGACCCTAGATCCGTAATAAATGGTACAAAAGAGTATGATATATTTCCATAATAAAATATCAAAGTTAATCACTTGAAACTGCCATACTAAATCCGCCATTTTGAATTTAAAATTTTCGACCCTTGATTCGTTAACAGCGACCTAAAGAACCTCTTACAAACAAACTTTCATATAAAATACATATTTATTAGCTCTCACCAATTTTGGCACACAACATTAATTTCGCGTCCACCAGTGAACCAGTTAAGAAAAATTATCTTTTTCAGTATTCTATACAATTTTGTTTTCAGTTCTTATTTGACAAATGTTGCAAATATTAAAAGACGAAAACAATAATGGTTTATTTTGGAAGAGAGAGATCTTTTTTTTTCCACAGGCATGATCCACTTTTGCTGTTTAGCCACAAAGGAACTTTGGTCTTATCTAATTTCATGACTTCGTATCGCCGACTTTGCTTTTAGAAACAAGCGATTTTCGTTGCTAATAAGATTTGCTTGAATGATTCCATCGGTCTAATAATAATCAGAATCAGTTTTCCCGAATAGCCGCGTGTCCGGCTATTTTCATGACATATCTAACCAAGTTACTGAAAAATAGAACGGCGACTGCATAGGAAAGGTCGTGGCAATTAATGACATTCGTCGATTTTTCGCCGGCTAAATATAACAATACGTACACTGCAATGCGGAATTCGTGGGTTTCGTGCAAAGAGGATTATAGTTAGGCTTATTCGTTACCGCGAGCGATCACAAGACGGAGGAACACGTTTTATTAGCGCTCTTCGTCGTCATGCTCCCAGCAAGATTTCCATTTCTTTGCTTGACTTTACAGCGACGTACGTTATATCCTCATTTTGCAGTTTATCGTGTAACAGTAAAATTTTGTGAATATTTGCGACTGCGAAATTCACCGATTACCAGCTTTTGAATTTTCGTACAAGAACGAATCGCATGAATCATTTGAACAGATTTTCTACATTTGTATTTCCCACTTCCGAACCCAAATGCGATGGATTATGTCTTTGTTTGTCTGAAAAAATAGCGAAGTTCATGAAAAGAATGACTTCCCTAACAGAAAAGTATTACTGTGCAGTAATAAATTGGCCAGTAATTAATTATTGTTGCTTGGTAATTTTATTACTTACACAATAATAAAATTACTAAATAATAGTGATTTATTACTGGCCAATTTATTATTGCGCAGTAATACTTTTCTGTAAGGGTTTTCATTAGGCATTTTTTTCTGTGTAGATTTTGTAAATTATTAGTCAACATTGATGTATAAATATTTAAAATTTCTATTAATCTAAATGTCAGAAGCATTGAAGTATTAGCGAAGTATTAATATACAGTATTAAGTATACAGTATACAGATGAAGTATTAATAACAGTTCTGTTTGCAAAGGGATTGGCAAACATCATTCGAGCGATTAAATTTGAAAAAAAATTGTTTTTCATGCTTAAATCGCGTTAAAAATAGATCTGTACAATTGCCGTAATATTTTCGTTGCCTCTAATGAAAAATTATTTATCGTATTCATGAAGAATTTCGCTATTACACAACTATTAAAAAAGAGACATCGT
>VBVR01006176.1:0-10717 GCA_011638315.1 Tetramorium parvispinum
ATACATATTATATATATATATATATATATATATTATATATGTAATAATCTTGGAAATTACAATGCATCCTTGCAATGTGTATATAAGAAAAGAATTAATTTCGTAATTCGGGAATTTAAAAATCCAACTAATGTTACTTATCATTCTTTTAAAATGTCGGTGTCATTAAAAATGTTACTTTGACGTCAAACTAACGATAAATAACGTCAGCTTGCTATGTGGGATTCTCATATTCTACCTTGCTAGCTCTCTTGCACATGATTATTGATGAATTCTTACATAATAACATCTCGTAATTATCGTAATCGACCAGATAGTTTTTAGTTATTGAAACTCATTGAAATGCAAATTGAGACATCCATTTTTATGCATAGACTTGAATAGGAAAATCATAGCGATGACTCGAAGAGTTCAAGAATTACTAATTTTAATTAATTCAACTTATATTCTAACAAGGCTTAATTAGCCATATAATTATAACAAGTACGCAGAACGAATTAATATACTATAATCAAGCAAACAAATGATAGAAAAATCAACGTAGAAAGGCGATCACGTCGAGAGAATATAAAGAAAAGGTCATAATAAACAGCAAAAGAACAACGTTATTCTATATACTAGCTTTAAAAGTTTTTTTTTGTTTTAACAATTACGCATATCAAAATTATGATCAAAATTTCGTAAATTATCGTCTCATATCAAGAAAATTGCAGTGTTTCCGGCCACACGCTACCAAGTTATCACTCAACAAGGTTAACAGACACATTATGCATAGATAAAAATTTCAACTCGACGAGTCTTTAGCAAAGTTTTTATGAACGTTTCGTACAAGTTTTTTTTCAATAGTCTGTATTTTGCCAAATTATTATTATTATTATTATTATTATCAACTAGTCATGTCGTCGTATCATAATATAATACATAATATAATAAAAAATGTATTTTTTTATATACATTATGTATTATATTATATAGTTAAAAATTTATAATTAAAAAAAATTTAACTGTATATTCTTTTATCAAATTAATTAACATATTAGTTAATTATCTGAAAAAAGCTAATATTCTTAAGATCTCATACCACCGTGATTTTTTTCAGTATATCGCCCCGCGATAAACTTAAGAAAATAAAACGTTAGCAAGATATTTTCATTACGTTGCAAAAATTTATTTAAAAATCTTGCTCACGTCGTATTACGTACATGATTACTCTCTTGTTTTATTTCATACTGATTAAAAAGAAAATATGCAGCAGAAATTGTTTTATATGCGCATGTATAATCATTTAATCATAACTTTAAATTAGCAATTGAATCGAAGGATCAATTGAGAATAATTAATAAGAATTAATAAAAAAAGAAAGATATACACACACATTATTTGGAATATCGAATTTAAAAGTTTAATATTTTAAATAGCTGTGAATATTGTGAAAATTGTATAATTATATTATACAAAATTATTAATATATTTATAATTTAAAATTTCATGTTCATAATAGTTAGTAGTAATTCATGTTCATAATAGTTAGTAGTAATATTTTACTAATGTTGAGAGAATTTTGCAGAATGTATCAATCATGATATAAATTTTCAATAGACGTACAAATTATTCTGAGATTAGATCTAAGAAATTTAGGATTTATTCAAGAACATCGTGATCGACTATATGACTTCGTAATAATTACTTCCGTATTTGAACGCTGACATGATACTTGCGCGCATATCATTACATGACTTTCGCTTACGCAATATGACAATAACCAGAAATTAACAAAACAAACGGAGTATATAAAAGAGAAAAAAAGAAAACGGAATATTTGCGAATATTTCGTTCAATGTGCGACTCGTTGATTGGGTGATTTAATGATAAAACGTTCGACAATTGTCAATCAATAGAATACAAGCTTTAAAAGCGAATTACTTTTCTGCAGAGAGGGGATGTCTGACTTTATCTACCCGCACGTGTCGCGGATCCCTCAGTACACGCTCGTACACGTCCGTATGTGCCTCACGGTCTCTCCTGCAGGTTTATTTGTGGACCGCTCAGCCCTTCTAGTCCGCGATTAATTCGGCATGATCCCCTCGGCGACAGCTCTTCCTCTTTTCGCGCTACTCACGCTGACGTTAGGTAAATCAATTCTTTCTTTCTCTGTCTCTTCCTGTCTCCTTTCACGAGTTCACCTCATTTATTTAAAAAAAAAAAATTCTACGAAACCTTGGCAATGATATAGTCTATTATTAAGTGTAAATGCGTTTCTCATCTCAATATTAAATAAAGAAATAAATATAATTTAATATAAGCGTAAATGCGTGTCCCTCTTTCTCAGCTGCGATGTTTCAAACATGTTCCTATGCAGAAAGTGTTTCTTTTTTTTTATCATATGTAATTGCTTAGCTATTATAAAGATATAAAATACATACTTAAGGAAAACTCGAGCTTTATTCTGTTTGACACTTTTAGAATATATATGTTTATAGTAAAAAAATGTTATTTTTTACATTTTAGGATTACCTTTGATTCCTAAAGTTACGGACACGAAAGAAGACACGGCATATCATAAACTTAAGAAGAACACTTTGCGATTAGTCATAGTGGTATATACGTATTAGATAACAAAGTATTCAATATTATATGCAATTTTTTTCGTTTATATAATGCTACGTTTCCTCAAGTTTTACCTTTACATCTTCAAAAAAATAATTTTAAAAAATTTCAATTTCATATAAACAAGTACAGTAATTCTATGTTCTATAGTTTTATATTAATCTCTTTATTAATTCACAGTATACTATGAAAATAGCAACAAATAATTTTTTTGCCATTTAACGATTTAACCTCGTTTTCGATTTTAATTTCATTCGTCATTTAATAATAAAATCATCATTATTCGTAATTAATATAACTGCATTCTATTTCGACTATTAATTGTAAGATCATTTTACATTGACATAAGCAATATTGTCGTCAATAACAAATGTCAAGTCTATTCTGATAATTTACGATAAGGTTTCTTTCCAATTTTTATAAATTCTTTCTTAGCTCTCTTCTTTCGGTTAGTTGATATTAAATGAAATTTATGTATTTTTAGCAGACAAAGAAAAGAGATTTAAACAAGATTCAAGCATCCCATCACGTCTCATCAATTCATGCCGTCTCATAGTCATTCTGTTCAAAATCAACGACTCTTCTCGTAAAAGTCGGATGAGCAGATAAATAGTATTTGCGCTGGGATTAATATTATCAAAGGATAACAATTTTCTGTATGTATTCTCTTTGCTTCAGTTTTATTTAGAGAAAATGGTAACCCAGATATTTTTCAAATAATCTGATAAAGTCAAATCTGCTTTCTATTGAATATATTTTTCATTTTATTGAATTTTATTAAATGTAACTACATTTCACCGCGTATAATGTAATCGAATGGCTCGGAATTCTTCAAAGTCAAGAGTAACTGGGTGTTCTTTATGAGAATGACTAACTCAATCATTACCATTGGGCTTGCTTTAAAGAACAAAATTAATGTCGCGTGATATGTGAGATCTTCCTGTTTTTAGGTAATAAGACATGGAGAGAGGGCACCTGTGGATACCTATCCAAATGATCCATATGTCAACGCTAGTATGGAACCCTATGGTTGGGGTCAGCTAACAAATGTAAATATTCATCTTGCTTTTCAAACAAAATTATCTTATCGGAACAGAAACTTAACTGTAATTTATTAAATTAGAAAGGAAGGAAGAACCAGTACGATCAAGGATTGTTCCTGCGGAAGCGTTACGACAGCTTTCTAGGTCCAATGTATTCGCCCGACATATTCTATCTGCAGACCACCGCTGTGGACCGTACGAAAATGTCAGGCCTCGTGGAAGGCGCTGCTTTGTGGAAACCTAGCAAAAAACAGACATTCGAATCTAATTTACCTTGGCAGCCAATTACACTGTTCTACCAGGAACGTCAAGACGACACGGTAAAGCACCTTAGTAAATATTTGGCCAGACAAACCGATCCTTTTTTTTAATACTTTTTAAAATATTTCAATGCGTGTATAAATTGTGTGACGGTCGCTCCCGTGGTATTATGATCCATAGTCAAAACAATGAACCGTGAAGAGCCTCTGCTCTTGTTGGAATTATTATTATAAACAGCGCATTATAAATATCTTACAGCTTTTGTTAGTATGGAACACGTGTCCGAGGTATACACAACTGCGCTCGTCTGCGAACGACTTGCCGGAAGTTCAGAAGGTGCACGAAGACAATAAACAATTGTTCGCAGAGCTCTCGAACGCCACAGGCATGTCGATCACGTCTGTTGACGATGTTAGCTCGCTTTACGCCACATTATCAGCTGAGGTAATTTACTTAATACCTTTTTTTTTAAGCGGACAAGTGCTAATACTACTCCATAAAACGCTACATATATCTATCCAGATCCTCGATAAAAAAAATTCAACTTTTAATTGTCCAAATTGTTACAGGAAGAAATGGGCTTGACCTTGCCAGAATGGACAAAGAACTACTATCCCGATAAATTAATACCCTTGACCCTGTTCGAACTGCAACTTAATACATACAATGATGAATTCCGCAGACTGAAAGGTGGTCCCATGCTAAAGGAATTCACCGATGAGATGCTAGCGAGAAAGAATGGCACTCAAAAGTCTAAAAAGAGAAAAATGTTCATGTTTATCGGTCATGACAGCACTATTGTCACCCTGCTGGACACAATGCACATTTGGTACAATCAAATGCCTCTCTACAACATCATGACGATGATAGAACTGCACGAGGACAATGGCGAATGGAACGTTCAGGCAAGTATTAATTTTAAAATTTTAATTAAAACGTAATTTTAATTCAGGTAGAATTTTTAAACACTTCAAACACTTTGTTACAGGTGTTTCTAAGAAATACGACAGCTCACGAACCGTATCCGATGACAATACCTGGATGCACTGTCATATGTCCTCTTGACAAGTTCGTGGAGATCCTGAAACCGATGATACCGGATGACTGGGAGGAAAAATGCAAGGTCGACGGTGGCTATACGACTCCACCTGCGCCACCTCCATAATTATAGAAACTCTCGCACTACTGGCTATGTTACAATTCAAGTAATTTTATTGTATGCGTATTGTAAATAATTATTTACATCAGACATCAAAGCATCTTTTATCTTATTTCCGTTTTTGGAAATCTCATTTATCATTAACTTTATCAAGAAATACAAATCGAATCCTTGAATTTTCGTCTCGAGATCAAACATATAACTTCTGTATTTTCGAATCTCTAGAGACTCTTCGATTCCTATTCATAATCTACACACATGCACAGAATATTTTGTATTCCCAGCAATATCGGGACTTTGTACTTTATCCTGAATTCAAAAGTTACAAAGCATTCGCCAGAGAGAAGAATTAGGCAAAGATCTTCTCTTCCCGTCGCTTCTTCGTAACCACTGTTCCAGGCTTGTGTTGAGCATCTGGATGATTGAGCAACTCCGGTGGACAGGTAGATATTGGACTAGCGAGGATCGTTTGCTTAAGATCATAAAACAAATGGCTGTCGTCTTTCGTGCAGAAGGAAATGGCGAGGCCAGCTTTTCCGGCGCGACCAGTTCGACCGATCCTATGTGTGTAATCTATAATGGATAAACAGAAATCCAGTTAAGAAAGAATTCATCCTCATTAAGTCTTCATAAGCTTTATAATCTTTAAAAATAATTTATTTTATTATTGACGTCTCTCAAGTAACTTACCTTCAATAGTTTTAGCCATGTCATAATTAATGACCATCGACACATCTTTGATATCAATACCTCGTCCCGCAACATCGGTCGCCACTAGAATATCCTTGCTTCCATTCTTAAGAGACGCAAGAGCGTACTCTCGTTGTTCCTGGCCTTTACCACCGTGTAGAGTACAGGCGTTATACTAAAACAGAACGAAGCAAAAAGCTAGATCTTCAGCGTGAAAATTTCGTTTCATAATTTTTACATTCTTAGTTTTGTGTTGTGAATGATCTTGTAATGGAAGATTGAGCATTGAGAATGGAAGAAGTTTGAGCAACCTAATGCTCTTAACAACAAATTGAAATGAAATCCGTCGTAATCGCGTAAATTCACAATTATATTTATTTTCAAATTTAAGTTACGTACTCCTAATTTTTCCAAGCCCTTCGCTAAGACGTCTGCACCCTTCTTTTGATTGACGAATATAATGACAGGTGGTTCGACGCCTCTGCTGAGTATCTCCACAAGCTTCTTTCGCTTGTCAGCTTCGCCCATTATGTGGACTATCTGTTCGGTGCGTTCTGTCGGTTTACCAACGCTGCCGATGTACACTACCGCTGGTCTCCTCAGATAGGTCCTAGCAAGTCGTTCCACAGCCGGTGGCATTGTAGCAGTGAACATCACCGTCTAGAAGCGAAAAATCAAGATCAAGAACTAAACGTAAATACACGAACAAATGTAAGAAACTTAAAAACTCGTACCTGTCTGTATTTCTTCTTTGTATTGTAATTGGCCAAAAGTTTCTCCTCATTTTCTGCATCCTCATTATCCGGCTTCAAATTTGTCACAGGCATATATTCCAAAATTTTCTGAACGTCTAAAAGAATTATTCTCTTTTTAATAACATTTTACATTGTGTAACAGAATACTCGAGCTTTTTATAAAAAATAATAATTAAATCTACCCAATGGAATATTCGTAAAACAATGTTATTAATTAAACAAATGTGATGAGAAAAATGTTAATAGAAAAATTTTCATTTTTTTTTAAATTACAGAATATTAATATGCTTGAAGTACCTGGTTCAAAACCCATATCTATCATTCTGTCGGCTTCGTCCAATACGATATAAGTACACTGATTCAACACAAGATATCGATTTTCTAAAACGTCTATTAATCGACCAGGTGTAGCAATGACAATCTAAAAAGAACAATTTTTAATTAAGAGTTACAAGTTTTAGGTGTTTTCACGATTTTTGATAGAAATCAATAATGACAAGGATAATAATACATTGCAAACATTACCTCACACCCCATTCGCAATCTGAAACCTTGTTCCTCCCTCGATAGACCACCCACCACCACAACAGTTCGGATACCCAACGGTTGGCCAAATTTGTTGGTCTCTTCTTCTATTTGTTGCGCTAACTCACTGCAATGTAAATGTAAAGCAAATACTTATATGAATCAAAATATTTCTCATAAAATTTAATTTATTTATTATTATATTCAAAATATCAATAGACTTAAATGTTATATTTGCAATTTTAAAGAATAAATACATGTCGCATAATAAAAACAAAACAATATAAATAGCGAAATAATCATTACCGAGTAGGTGCTAAGATAATACTGTAAGGCCCTTGATCCGCTTCCTCGAGCCTCTCAATTTTCGGCAAGCTAGTAATCCACAGTAGCAAAGGAATTAAGAAGGCTAAGGTCTTTCCTGAACCAGTCTCAGCGACGCCAATGATATCACGATTCTGTAAACCGATAGGAATAGCCTGCCGCTGAATGGGCGTGAGATCTTTGTAGCCAACTTTATCAATGATATCTAGGATCTCCTTTGGAAAGCCGGACTCCTTCCAAGAACGAATAGGATCGGGAATGCGACCACCTTTTATCGTGATATTATAATCTTCTCTAAAGATACGCCAATCACGTTCGGTCATCTCATTCAAGGCCTTCTCGGACCAGTGTCGGTCGTCCCACTTCTGTTTCTCTTCCTTCCGTTTCACTTTTTTCAACCTCATTCTTAAAATTACAAAAATATTTGATTTATAGTAAACAGTTTTCACAATTAGTAATGATAATATAATACAGCATAAAATTATACAACACAATTTGCTAGAAAGTTATATTTTTCATTAATAGAAGGAGAGAAGCACAACACTCGCGCGACAAAGATATTAAGGACAAGGAAAAAGAGAAAGAAGTGGAGACATCAAGTGCAATTTTTCAATTTAATTAAGGATTTCTATTGATATGATTCTATTGATACTTACTTCTCTTGTTCCTTCTCAGCCTCGGTACGTCTCTTCTCTAACAATTCCCCATAAAATTTGCTCTGATCTCGCTTCTGCGCTTTAATGTCGATCCCTGCGAGGTTGCCTCTACCGAAAAATTGCACTTGATGTCTCTCCTTGTAAATGTTGTTATAATCCACAGAAGTGTCCTCCGAAGTATCCCAATCAAAGACAAATTTTCTATCGTTCAGCCTCCTGACTCGTCGCTTCTTTTTCACCAGACCCAAATACCGTTCTTTGATAGCCTCCACTTCCTTCTCTTTATCCTTGTCCTTAATATCTTCGTCGCGCGAGCGTTGTGCTTCTCTCCTTCTATTAATGTAAAATATATCTTTCTAGCAAATAGTTTCTCTTTTATAAAAATAAATTCCAGCAAATAGTTTCTTTTTATATATATAAAAACAAGTTCTATGCTATTTTATCTTGGAATTAAAAATATCACGACTTATATCACTAAAATATTTTTTTAACAATACATTTCCAAGTTGAATTATTTTCTACATACCTGTCTCTATCATCCCATTCCCTCTCCTTGCCAATGTTGTTATCACTATGGGATAACAACTTGCGCTCTTCCTCCTGTTGCTTCCTCATCGCTTCTACCTCTTGCTGGCGCTTCTGCAACGCCAGGGCCACTCGTGCCTCCTTGGTGAGGAACTTCGGCTTGGCTCGTGCTTCCTCCTCTGCTTTCTTCTTGGCCAGCAATTCCTCCAAACTCAACGGCTCTTTCTTCGGCCCTTTCGTTTTCTCATCCGTTTCCTCTTCCTCTTTCTTGGGATCGCCTTTTAGATCCTTCTTCGAGTCATCCTCATTGAGCGTAGGGCTACCCTTGCGCTTCTTCTCATCCTTGGATCGGTCCTTGACATCCCGTCGCTCTCTCGAGCGCTCGCGATCCCTCTCGCGCGATCTATCGCGCTCCCGTGATCGTTCCCTCGACCTCGACCGTTTCCTGTCCTTCTTGCGATCCTTGGACCGGCTCCTGGTGCGTCGACGGTCGCGTCGCTCCCGATCGCGCTCCCGCTCGCGTTCGCGCGATCGGCTTCGCCGCGTGATTTTTTTGTCGTACGGCATTTAAATAAACGTGCAACACTGCGAAAAATTTCGTTTACTGAATTAATAGATTATTGATAAATATACTGATATCTCAAGGAAATAAATGGCGTGAAGAGAAAGAGAGTGGCCCAATATTAAGCAATCTGTCTTCATTTATGTAAAAATTATTTTGCGCGTCTTTTCTCTTTCTCCAGTCGAATATAAGGATATACTTCCGAAAGGTCCATATGAGCTAGCGAGCTGAATTTTTTTAAACACACTATATTAAGTATAGGAATGCTAAATATAAAACATTGACCCCGGCAATTCAGCAGAAGCTAAGTTATAATAAAAAAAAGTTTAAAAAATAGAACGTAATTATTTAACACCTTGTAGATAGAATTACTTATAAGGTAATTATTTTAGGTCCACGTACAAACGTGGACTTAGCTTCGCGTGGAAAGTTGCAAACCCATGTGGAACCGTACAAACGTGGACCTAGATTCTCTATAATTTATCAAGGTAATTGAAACTGCCTTCCTTAATCTAAATAATTACCTTATAAGTAATTCTATCTACAAGGTGTTAAATAATTACATTCTATTTTTTAAACTTTTTTTTATTATAACTTAGCTTCTGTTGAATTCCCGGGTCAAAGTTTTATATTTAGCATTCCTATACTTAATATAGTGTGTTAAAAAAAGTTCAGCTCGCTAGCTCATATGGGCCTTTCGGAAGTACAGCCGAATATAACCTCACTTTTTAAACGGAACGTTAATACGTACGTGATCTATTTTTTATAAAAACTTATGTAATTACACACTCTTTCTCTACTTTTCTGTAAGCTAAAGTAAAGTAAATATATATATATATATATTTAAAATTAAGCGAAAATGAGAAAATTCTAATGAAACAGTAAAAAACTAACCTATACGGTAATCTTCTTCTTCCTTCGCTGAATTGGCTCCCGAGTCCAACCTATATTTCTTCTTCTTCTTTCGTTAATGGCACCTGGTCTAGTTGAGACCAATACAGCCAGATTCTGATAATTATGGTTCAAAGAGCAAGAATTTCAATTTAAGTCCAACCTATACGATAGATAATACAGCCATAAACACCAAATATACAGAACACCTATAGTATCAACAATGCGTTCAAAAATACATAAAAATATTGCCAATAAAAGAAGATTAAGTTGGCAGCATTGCAAATCACTAACGTTGCATTTTGGATGCGTTTCGTTACGTTGCAAACTAAAAGTGTATACTTTACGTCGCATACACTATAGATTTTTAGGTATGGCAATCTATATAATAGTTTACGTGGCATACTACAAATTTTGGTTAATTAGTAATTAATATCCTTTTTTTTCTTAAAGACAAAAAATTAATCCACATTAATAGAAATGGCCATTAATGATGATAGTGCTATTTTTTAATAACAAGTGTGAACACAACAGCTAGAAGTCGATATTTATGTAGTCAAAGGTGAACACAACAAGTAGCAATTCATACTTATATAGTCAAAGACGAACATAACGGCCCGTTATGTTAGACGGGACGGGTTTTCTCGCGCATGCGCGTCAAATGAGGCTTCAGTTCTGTATCCATTAATATAGAAAGGGGCTCTTTAACAACGCATACA